>ML267556.1:0-10936 GCA_005239495.1 Nicotiana undulata
CCCTCCGCGATCGCAGCCTGAATGGTGCGATAGCACTGACCATTTTGACCCCTGACCCTAGACTCCACGATTACTCTGTGCGATCGCATGGACTCTAGTGCGATCGCACTGAAGGAAACATCAAACACCGGAACCCAGTCCAAAACACCAGATTTTTCCTACTTTTAACACCCCGTTAGCTACCCGAAACTCACCCGAGCCCTCGGGGCTCAAAACCAAAAACACACACGACTCCCAAAACATCCTACGAACTTGTTCAAGCTTTTAAATCATAAGAATATCAACAAAAACATCGAATTAAACCTCTAAATCCAATTAATCAAACTTAAGAACTTTAAGATTCTAGAATTCACTTCAATANCACTTTAATACGCCGAACCGGCCTAAACTGCTCGGAACGACTTCAAACTTTACAGACAAGTTATAAATGACACCACGGAACTATTCCCGGTCTCGGAATCTCATTCGGACCTCGGGAACATAACACCACTTTCCAAGCCACATTTCAAATTCTTTAAAACCTCAAAGTCTCATTTTTTATCCGAAACCACTCAATTCACGCCCGTTTTACACCAAATTTTACAGATAAGACAAATAATATATAATAAACCTGTTCCGGGCTTCGGAACCACAATACGGACCCGGCAACACGGTTTTCACATAATTATTCATTTTCAAAATCCTTTATTATTTTCAGAAAACAATTTCCTTTAAAAATTCATTTCTCGGGCTTGGGACCTCGGAATTCGATTCCGAGCATATGCCCAAGTCCCTTATTTTCCTACGGACCTTCTGGGGACCGTCGAATCACGGGTCCGGGTCCGTTTACCATAAATGTTGACCAAAGTCAACTATACTCATTTATTAATTATCAAAACTCATTTTTTTAATCAAATTTTCACATGATAGCTTCCCAGCTACACGCCCGGGCTGCGCACGCATATCGAGGTGAGACTAACGGAGGCTCTCGGAGCCTCGGAACACATATATAGCTTAAATTACATAAGGTGACCTTTTGGGTCATCACACCTTATAGTCTACACACATTGTAAGTTTGTTCCCCTTTTTGGGGACTACGACTACATTAGCCAACCATTCGGGGTATTTTACTTCAGAATGGATCCTATTTTGAGAAGTTTTGTTACCTCCTCCTTTATGAAGGCACTCTTTGCCTCGGACTGAGGTCTTCTCTTTTGTTTTATCGGCCTGTACTTGGGATCCAGGATCAGTCGATGAGTTATTATCTCCGTTGGGATTCCTGTCATGTCTAAATGGGACCATGAAAAGAAATCCATGTTATCAATAAGAAATTGAATGAGTTTTTTCCTGAGCTCGGGGGTCAACCCTATTCCCAGGTATACCTTTCGTTTGGGTAGATACTCGATTAATATCACCTATTCCAGCTCCTTGACCATTGACTTGGTTGCGTCTAATTCTTCGGGAACAATGAGAGTTCGAGAAGTGAGAAAATCCTCTTATTCTTCCTCGATTACCTGTTTCTCCGATTCGGTCGAAGCTGGGAACGGTGATTGCTATTTGGTCACCTGCTTGTCTTTGGTGCTCGATTTTTCTGAGGTCGAATGTGTTGATATCGACGTCACCTCGTCGACTGCAAACATTTCCTTTGCAGCGTGTTGTTCCTCGTGAACTGTTTTCATACCATCCAATGTTGGGAACATCATCATTTGGTGAAGGGTCGACGGTACTGCCCTCATATTGTGGATCCGGGGCCTTCTGAGCAATGCGTTGTATCTCATGTCGCCTTCGATGACATGGAATTTTGTATCTTGGATAGCCTCAGCCATGTTTACTGGTAGGATTATCTCCCCTTTCATTGTTTCACTAGCCATGTTGAAGCCGTTTAAGACTCGAGATGCAGGTACAATGTGGTCTAGCAAGTCGAGCTGCTCTACGACCCTCGATCTAATTATATTTTCCGAGCTACCTAGATCCACTAGAAAACGTTTAAGTTGAATTTTATTTAACAAAATAGAAATTACCAGGGCGTCATTGTGCGGCTGAGAGATGTCTTCTGCTTCTTCGTCATTGAACGATAGAGTGCCTTCGGGCACATAGTCTCGAGTCCGTTTTTCTCTGGTGATCGACACCTTGGTGCATTTGAATACGGGCCCTTGTGGGATGTCGAACCCGCCGACGATCATGTGAATAACATGCTGAGGTTCTTCTTGCTCGTTCTTTCTATTGGCGTCCCTCTCCGTGAAATGATTTTTGGCTCGATCACTGAGGAGTTTTGGAAGATGACCTTCATTGAATAATCGAGCTACTTTCTACCTTAGCTATCTGTAGTCTTCGGTCCGATGGCCATGAGTGCCATGATACTTACACATTAAATTTGGGTTCCTTTGAGAATGATCAGTTTGTATAGGTCTGGGCCACCTAGTGTCTTTGATCCTTCCGATAACTGACATAACTCCCTGATGCATGGATACTGAAATTGTACTCCGATAGCCAAGTGGCTTCTATGGGATCTGCGTATTTGAAGCCAGCTTTTCTCATAAGTCCCCGAGAGTTCTGCCCTTAGTCATCCCTTCGATCATTCCAAGCGGAATTGCGTCCCGAATGGTTATTCCTTCGATGTGAAACCTATGGCTGATACCGATCTTTATCCGGCCTTGATTCTCTATCAAAATCTCTTTGATTTTTACTTGTCAACCGGTTTGGATGTAATGAACCTGAGGGGGCTCCCAGCTGGTCGTCCTCGACCCTAATCTTCGACTGATATCGGTTGTGAACATCTGCCCAAGTCACAGCCGGGTACTCTATTAAATTCTGCTTCAACTGGCGTGATACGATTGAATTCCGCTCGTTTAATCCTTGGGTGAAAGCTTGAACAGCCCAATCGTTAGTAACTGGTGGTAATTCCATATGTTCCATTTGGAATCGAGATACGAACTCTCTTAGCATCTCGTTATCCCGCTGCTTCACTTTGAAGATGTATGATTTTCTCGTTGCAACCTTTATGGCCCCAGCGTGTGCTTTTACAAATGAATCTGCTAACATGGCGAACGAATCGATAGAATTTGGCAGCAAGTTGTGATACCAAATCATAGCTCCCTTCGACAGGGTTTCCCCGAACTTCTTCAGAAATACGAACTCGATTTCGTCATCCTCCAAATCGTTTCCTTTTATGGCACACGTATAGGAAGTAACATGCTCATCTGGGTCAGAGGTCCCATTGTGTTTAGGTATATCGGGCATACGGAACTTCTTTGGGATGGGTTTTAGATCCGCACTCAGAGGGAATGGTTTTTGCACAAACTTTTTGGAGTCCATTCCCTTTAAGATCGGTGGTGTTCCCAGTATTTGATCAACTCGAGAGTTATAAGTTTCCACCTTGTTGTCGTTGGCCTTGATTTTCTTTTCTCCCGATTCTATTCTCTTAGTAAGCTCCTCGAGCATCCTCATTATTGTTCGACCCTATTTGATGCCCTGTGCTGATTTTGTAACTAAGCAATGTCATTTTGTTGGGCTTGCAGCATTTCAAATATTGCTTGGATACTGACTCCTTCGTCTCCTCTACCCTGTGTACCACGACCGCCAGTTCGACCCTATTTGCGCACGCTTCCTTCGGCGTCCGCACCTAAATCCGCATTCAAAGCGACATGTGAACTGACATCGAACAAGTTGACGGGCGGTGCTCCTCCGAGATTAGCCTACGGTACCTCGATTCCTAGAGCGATAACATTCTCGTTCTCTCCGTGGAGTCCAAGGCCGTTGTCACCATGTGAAGCTGTGTTTTGTGAGTTTGACATGATTTAACCTAAAAACAAAATTCTTGACAAAAAACATGTGTAAAAACATGTGTTATACCAGAATTAGCACTGAACAATCACTATTATCCTTGGCCCCACGGTGGGCGCCAAACTGTTTACCTCGAAATACGAGTAACAATTAAACTTGTAATGTGGTTATAAGGATACGAGATCTGATTCAATACCAATTGATAAATGACTGAATGAATAAATGAATAAATGAATTAAATGATTAAAATAAACCAAAGCAGAGTCGTTTGCAAGTTATCGACCTCGATTTGGAATAGGCTCAAGATCAAGCGTTAAGAACAACAAGAACAATAGAGAATCGTAAGCAAGTAAGAGAGCAGAATGTTATTATTTCTCAGTGATTGTGTATGATATATTCTTCATATGATCCTTACAAATGAACATGGTTCCTCTTTATATAGTAGATGAATCCTAAATAAGGTATAACATTAATTCCGAAAACAAATACATAATTGATATCAATAATCGTTAATGGTTCTGTCAATCCCGAGATTCCCGTCGAGATTTGTGGTCGATTGAGAATATCTCGTTATTCTGTTACTCGATGTCGATCTTGCCCGGTCTCGATCCTTCAGTCTCCTTGTTCTTCGAGCTCGAGCTTGCTTCGATATGGACTTAATCTCGAGCCCATAAAATTAGACTGATCGAATTTAACCGTATACAACTATATATTGTAAATATTAGTTTTAAGAGAAACATAGTATCTAATAGTGGTACGTATTTTCGGGACATAATGTCGATGACTTGCTTAGAGGAAGCAACTAGTTCATGATTTTATATTTAGCACATGTGAAAAAGAATGGCTACAAAATTCAACTACGTGAGAAGAGCACTTTATACTTGAGTCATATTTTGATTTGACGACTCTGTTCACATTGTTTCCTATTGACAACTGGTCAAGCATACACATGAAAAATCAATTGAGTTCGAAAATAAGAAAGATTTACCAAAATCAATTCACACACTAAGAGAAATAGATTTTTGACTATAACGCGCGGATTAAAATATTTTTATACGTGAAATCAAACTTTATACAACGTATGCTTTTCAAGTATACAAAATGTATACAATAAACCTAAAGTTCGGGCTTCTCTCAGTTTGCCTCATGAAACAAACTGGGCTTTCGTCCTAGGACGCCTAATCTCATAAGAGCCCCAACAAATACGTAGAAATGGCGTGTGGTAGCCACTTTTTAAAGTGGTATTTACTTTTTATCGAGCATTTTTAATGCTGAGCAAAAGTAGCCACTAGTCTATTAAAATTAATATGAAAAGACAGTGTTACCCTTTTCTTCCCAAACGGAAATACGCCATTTTCAAATTCATTCCTTACATATCTACTTCTCCTTTTGCGATGGGGTTCTGGCGTTTGTATGAGTGTTTCCATTATTTTCATATGTGAAATCCAATTTTGAACAGAAGAAACGAATTGCTTAATCATATAAATTTTATAAGCCTCTCAATTTTTGTGTGTTTGCTCTTAGGAGTTGAATTGCATAGTAAACCATTCACTCATAATAATCACAGATGTGGGATGACTTGACTTTTGGTTTTCTAAAAGAAGTAACTTTTAGATTTTCTTAAACAACAGATAATTAGAAAAAATAAGGTAAAAAGACAAAAAATTGAGGACAAAGATAATTGTGTTAAGGAAATGTAGTCCTGAAGTCTTGAAGTTAAGTTCAATAGTTAAGGACATGTAGTCCTGAAGTCCTGAAGTTTAGTTCAAAGGTTAAGAACAGGCAGCCCTTAACTTACATTTACAAGTTCAAAAGTTAAGGACAGCCAGTCCTTAACTTATAGTTACAAGTTCAAAAGTTAAGGACATGCAGTCCTTAACTTACAGTTACAAGTTCAAAAGTTAGGGACAGGCAATCCTTAACTTACAGTTAAGTTCAAAAGTTAAGGACAATAGGTCCTTAATTTAAACTTACAAGTTCAAAAGTTAAAGACACTTGGTCCTGAAGTTTGAGTTCCAAGTTCAAAAGTTAAGGACACTTTGTCCTGAACTTAGACTAACAAGTACAAAAGTTAAGGACATGCAGCCCTTAACTTACAGTTACAAGTTCAAAAGTTAAGGACAATAGGTTCTTAACTTAGACTTACAAGTTCAAAAGTTAAGGACACTTGTTCCTCAACTTTGACTTATAAGTACAAAAGTTAAGGACACTTGGTCCTGAAGTTTGAGTTCGAAGTTCAAAAGTTAAGGACATGTAGTCCTGAAGTCCTGAAGTTAAGTTCAAAAGTTAAGGACATGTAGTCCTGAAGTCCTGAACTTAGAGTTCCAAGTTCAAAAGTTAAGGACATGTAGTCCTGAAGTTATGTTCAAAAGTTAAGGACATGAGCAGAAGGGTATTTTCATCCGGACAATTAAAGTTTATTAAAGCAGTGGCTAAAGACTAAAGACATTTTAAACAGTGGCTTTAAAATAAAGACAACTTCTCTCGGTGGCTATTTGTGCACATACCCAAAGCAATCAGAGGGGGAAGTGCACAGTTAGCCACTATTTAGAGATGTCTTACTCTTTAGTCACTGTTTAAAATGTATTTACTTTTTAGCCAGTGCTTAATAATATTTTACCCGCCCGGATGAAAACACCACTGTGTTAGACATGGGTGCTGTGTAAATATTAAGGACATGTTGTCCTTTACTTCATGAATGCTGTATAAATATCAAGGACATGGTGTCCTTAACTTCATGGATGCTGTGTAAATATTAAGGACACGGTGTTCTTAACTTCATGAATGTTGTGTAAATATTAAGGACAAAGTGTCCTGTATTGGCACGTACCGTTATTAAACTTTAGGACATCATGTCCTTAACTTCATATGTCAATGTAAATGTTAAGGACATGACGTCCTTAACTTCATGTGTGCAGTG
The DNA here is from genome assembly GCA_005239495.1 of Nicotiana undulata. Taxonomy (NCBI): domain Eukaryota; kingdom Viridiplantae; phylum Streptophyta; class Magnoliopsida; order Solanales; family Solanaceae; genus Nicotiana; species Nicotiana undulata. The sequence goes on from ML267556.1 coordinate 6,683, forward strand.
TAAATGTTAAGGACATAATGTCCTTAAATTGTATTTGCACCTTCTGTTGTTAAACTTTAGGACCTTATGTCCTTAACTTCATATGTATAGTGTAAATGTTAAGGACATGGTGTCCTTAACTTCATGTGTGCAATGTAAATGTTAAGGACATAATGCCCTTAACTTTATGAGTGTTGGTAAATATTAAGGACTTAATGTCCTTAACTTCATGAATGCTGTGTAAATATTAAGGACAAAGTATCCCGTATTTGCACCTTCCGTTGTTAAACTTTAGGACATCGTGTCCTTAACTTCATATGAGCAGTGTAAATGTTAAGGACATGGCGTCCTTAACTTCATGTGTGCAGTATAAATATTAATGACACCATGTCCTTAATATTTACACAGCACTCATGAAGAAAGGGTAAAAGTATCTTTTCATATTGATTTTAATGGAATAGTAGCTATTTTGCTCAACATTAAAAATACTGGATAAAAAGTAAATACCACATTAAAAAGTGGCTATCCCACGCCATTTCTACGCAATCAGAAGCTATTACTTGACGGAATTTTGGGGAAAAATAAATTGGGCTAGTCTGCAAAGATTTTAGGAAAAGCTACAAGGTTAAGAAGTTTTCATAGGGAAACTTACACAAATGTCCCAAATAAATCTTAACTTACCTACCTCTAGCCATTAGTCATAGACTTACCAAAACTAGCCAACAAAAATTGAAAAACAAAATAATAGGGCTCTTTCTCCCAAAGAATCACATGCAAAAATCACCTTCCATATTTTTAAGCGTGATTAGCAACACTAGATACAAGACGGAAAGGAATTTCATGGACGGGGTAGCAAATAAGGTGATGAAATACAAAACTATATACAATATTCCAAAAATTAAAACAAAAAAGGAACTTTTTCAATGGGTATTGTTGAAATTCATTGAAAATATATAGATAAGTCAATATACAAAATTTGAGGAGATTGGAGGTGATTTGGACTGGTTTTGTATCAAAATTCATAATTAAATTGAGTTCAAAAAAGTCTTCTGCGACACATGTATCAAACATGTATCACACATGCATCTCACACACAGGTATACATAGATATACATGTGATATACAATTGATACAAATATGATACATATGTGATACACAAATGAAACACAATGTGATACACATATCATTTTTTTCATGTTCAGTTTTTACTTTGATTTCAATTTAAATCACCTAAACTTCACCAATCATCCCAAAACTTAGATTCAATCTCCTTAAGTTGTGCCCAATCTATTCTAATAACACCCACTCAAAACTAAGCAAAAATTTGATATTTTTTGCTACAAATAGCTAATTGGCTAATTTGACTAATATTAGTAATATTTTATCAATTGGCCAATTTTTGTAATGAGCTACTTATAAATGGACATAGCTGGTAATTTCTCGTTTTCATAATGACAAGCCTACAACATTATTTACATTAACTACAACTAATTTTGTTATTACATTTAGTACAATGCATGATACACCAAAAAAAAATAAAAATAGAATCCCTAAATTTAAGCTTCTCAATAGTTTCCAACTCTCTTTCACTATTGAAATTAAGGAGTTTACATTACAATAGAATCCTTAAATTTAAGCTTCTCAATAGTTTCCAATAACAATTTTTCCTAAAAGGTAATGAAGTTAGAAAAATACCCACTAATTTATTTTATTTATTTAATGGGATTTATGATTTCAGAATTTTTAAAATGAGTAATTAAGTTGATAATTCACTGTTGGCTTGCCTGTTGGGCGCTATCACGGCCTTTAGGGAATTTTGGGCCGTGACAACTTGGTATCAGAGCATTAGGTTCACTTAGGTCTCACGAGTCATGAGCAAGTCTAGTAGAGTCTTTCGGATCGGTACGGAGACGTCTATACTTATCTTTGAGAGGCTACAGGGTTGTTAGGAGCACTTTCCTTCTTGATTCCTCATCGTGCGATTTGATTCCAATTGAGGAACATGCCTTCCTTCCTTTTGATTCATTCTTATACGATATGGAGTGCTTTTTATCAATTGGGCATTTAATAGTCGTAATGAACCTATTTTACGGACTACGTATGACCGCATTTTTCGGTTTACTGACCGCACTTGTTCAAAAATCCCTGAAGCTTCAATTCCTATGTTGCGGTCGAATCTTATCTTTTTCGGGTTGCATTTGCTATTATAGCCGTAGATGGAATTCTGCAGACCGCATTGTTCTTTGCATTTCTTCTCTTTACCAATCTTAGTTGGAACATCTCCTCTTTGAGTTATATTTATTCATTTAGCTCACATTCTCCATCACACTTGCAATTTACCAATTTTCATTAGATTTGGAGACAAAATCCATTACTTTTATACTAAAAAAAGCAATAATGTACTAATAAGTGATTAAAATCCACATTTATCAACTCCCGCAAACTTAAGTCTTTGTTTTTCCTCAATATGCTAGATTATCTCCCTCTTTCCCTCATTGTATGATCATTTAAGGAGTCACGTACATGTCATTTATACATAGTTGGGACCAACCATTTCCCACAACACTTTGCATTCTAAACAAGGTGTCAATTATTTCAAGAAGGTGCAACTTTCTCATTTCATGTAATTGTAGTGTAACATTTGAGCCTCAAGAGTTGAATCCATTCATCAAGGATTCTTGTTCTTTCACGTAATCACTGTGGACTCCACTATCAAATTTCAGAACCAGAGATCGAAGCCCCAGAAGAGATCAACGCTCTCACAATCATTCCTCAAGTAGAACTCAAAGTCTATTCATCCAAATGTGATTGACCAATTCGAGTTATTGCTTTCATCGACACTGGAGCTGCTTTCTCACTCATAAATCCTGCTGTTCTCCCGGAAGATCAATGGATGCCGCACTTTAAGGATTTATGAGTGAGGAAGCAGCTCCAGTGTCGATGAAAGCAATAACTCGAATTGGTCTATCCCATTTGGATGAATAGATTTTGAGTTCTACTTGAGGAATGATTGTGAGAGCGTTGATCTCTTCTGGGGCTTCGATCTCCAGTTCTAAAATTTGATAGTGATCATTGCCTTGATCTTCATAGATATCCAGAGAGAATCGAGTTTCTTCACCAGGTTCATCATCCACAGAGAATATGGATTCAAGGTCCTCCTCTTTTCCGAGATGTATGCCAGTATAATCTTCAATTTCTTGAAGGAGTTTGACAGATCTTCTTGATTGGGGACAGTTTTTTGCAAAATGTCCAATCTTGTGGCAAACAAAGCATCTGTTCTTCTTGTGAAAATTTCTTGGCCTTCTACGTCAGAAATATTTTGTGCATTTCTTTGACCTTGATTTTCCATCTGAAATTCTCGGCCATCTGAAACTCCTGAATCCTTTCTGTCGCCTAGATGTTTTGCATGAACATCCTGGTCCAGTGATCAGATCAGATCTGCGACATGCTTTGTCAAGCACTGGGTTGTGCTGGATAATTTGTTTTAGGGCTGAGCGCTTCGTACAAATATCCTCCAAAGCTACAAATATAGCTTGCCTGATGTAGCCGACTTATGGGATTGTTATTGATTGAAAATTTTCTTCAATAATGGTCATGGTTCGGCTTTCCAACAGCTTTGGAAGGGAAGAGACAAATGCTTGTTTCAGGTTGATGTCTCCTCTAATTTCAAAGTATATCTTGGCCATTTTTTGAAAATGCCTGTCAATGTCATTTCTGTCGAATGACACACACTTCATCTCGAAAAGTTGTCTTCGCATTTTCTCCTGCCTTTGGCCAGCATCTCCGCAGAAAACTTCCAGAATCTTGATGTTGAAGGCGAAATCCTGGGATGTAAGAAAAGTATTTTTGTCTTGAATCCCAAGTGAATTCCACCAATCTCTGAGGAGTCCTGAGAATCGTGAAGTTAGTTCTGACAGGATGATATACTTTTCTCGTTCCACCAAATATTTGGTCACCATCCAAGTATAGAAGTCTTGGATCCTTTGAGGCCATTTTGAAACTTTGACGTCGTCTAAGGTGAAAGTGTGGAATCCAGTTCCAATTGGTTTTGACGCCATGGGTTCCTGTCTTCTTTCTGGGATTGGTTCATCTGTCATTCCTTCTTGATCCTCCTCTACTTCAGATATTTTCGGGTCTCTTGGTTGGCTCACAAATATTGGGGGATCATCTTCTTCGGAAGAGTTTTCTGTGGCATCATTGCTTGATTGAAATCTATCTTCCATTGTATCATCGTTAGAGGAATTTAGAGATTCTGACCATGTAGTATCTCCTTCT
>ML267557.1:0-56869 GCA_005239495.1 Nicotiana undulata
AGACCAGCATTCCCATGCGAGCAGGGATTCCTAGAAGATCCTGTCCGTGAAAAAGGAACATGCATTTTGGAGGACTCGTGTAATTAAAGGAATATGCATATATGAAAAATACTCGTAGGAAGCAAGAAGGATGCAAGTTGGAAACAAATAAGGTAGCCTAACCTAAGTGGGCAAGGATTTTCTTAACCAAAATATTTTGGGTTTGGTATTAATTGAATCGACCAACCTTGAACCTATAAAAGAAGATATTTTGCCACAATTCAAGACTACCACTATTAAGAGAAAGTGTGGAAATACTTCCGCCAATGGCAAGTAAACAAGGTACTTCTGAAGATCCAACTCAATCAACTAAAGAAAAGGTTCTTGAAGATGAAGTTGCTCGAGTTCTTTAGTTGTTAGGTATAGTCTTTTGTTCTGAATTGTAACCTATCCGCTTTCGTAGAAGTTTGCTAGTAGGTTATTATTGAGACTTTATTTTTGTTAGCTTTCTAGGCTAGAGTTAGCCTAGAAAAAGGTTGCTACAATTGGGTTGATTGTAGGGTTAGGGTACTAGAGTTAGCCCCCTTGGTTATTGAGTTGTAACCTAAAAACTGCTCTTTGAAGTTAGTGGAGATTTGAGAAAAATCCTACTAGGTAAGTCGTAATTTTTACTCCCTTGAGCAAGGAGGTTTTCCGTCTAAAAATTTTTGTGTTGATTATTTTTCCGCAATTACTTTTGTTTGAGTATGCTGAACTAGTTCAAAAAATTAGGTCCTTTGAAAACACGACATAAGACATAATTCAACTCCTCGCTTCTTGTGTCTAAGTGTAGTCTAAATTAACAAATAGTATCAGAGTAGGTTCTTTCATAAAAGGTTACCACCTTGAGAAGATGTACAACGATTGCACCACCGGGTGCTCAAGAAGGACAATCAAATGTTAGGCCACCAGTGTTCAATTGAAAATACTACGGACGGTGGAAGGAAATGATGCATGATTTCTTGGAAGGAAAAGACCTGGAACACTGGGACATTGTTGAGAAAGGACCATAAATCCAATATTTTTTGATGAAAGAGGTGTCCCCACTGGACCAAAGCCAAGAGATAAATACTCTGAGGAAGATGTTAAAGGAGTTTAAAAGACTGCCAAAGCTAAGAAGTTCTTGATCTGTGAAATTGGCTATAATGAATACAATAGAATATATTCTTACAGAGATGCAAAAGCAATATGGGATGCCCTGCAGTGTGCTCATGAATGTACCTCTCAAGTAAAGTAGTCAAAGATTGACATTCTAATAAAGCAATATGAATTGTTCAAGATAAAAAAGGGAGACTATGCTTGTTACGCCCCGCAGTATTATATTAAGATGATGCTACGCCCTGCAATATTACGTCGATGTTACGATCTGTAGTATATTACAACGATGTTACACCATGTAGTATTGTACGTTGAATTTGTCGTAAGATAATTGACATCAGTTCAAGGACAAGATTATTTGGAGATTATAAGTGTTATGCTATTTCAAACATAGTTATGAGTAAATTCGTGAAGGTGAGAGGGTAAGCGAATAGAAGAAAACGAGTTTCGTTGAAGATCGAAAATTTGCGATAAAATACGGTGCGAGCTATAATACCCGGTATTTATAAATTAGTACCTTACTAGATACCACATGACGAATCTGTAACCTTCATTAGCAGATTCATTTTCTGTGGTTTCCCTGATCAAACTAGAAGTTACCAAGGAACCATTAGTAAAGTGTATAAAGTGTGTTTAAAGTGATTAGTATTTTTAGTAGTTTGAGATAACTCTTTATTATGTGAATATTTGATTAATTGTGAATTTTTAGGGGAAGATTAGCAATTAATTAAGGTATTTTGTTGATAAGATTAAGGTGGAACACCATCCCCCAATATGGCAGCAATATATGAGTCATTAAGTGACTCTTAAATCACTTTTCTATGTGTCACCTTGAAAGGGATTCTTAGCTAAGACATAAAAAGCATTCAAATCCTTAAAGATTTGGAGAGTGCAACGTGAGTGCTTTAGAAAAAGCCATAAAAGACTTCTCAATTCAATAAAAGTCACATAAGATTAGGATTAATTCAAAAAGAGAGCAACGGGAGTTCTTGGATTAGCAAAGGAATTCATACAAAGTTATACTACGCAATAGCAACGGGATTTTACGATTCTAAGAGAGTACGGTGCAATTTTTCTGAAAAATATCATATGGATATTTCCCTACTTCGATTTGCCGTTACATGATTTGTCATAATTGCCATATGTTAGAAGGATTGTTAAGAGAATCGACTCAGGTATTTTAAGGCTATCTCTTCTTTCCTTTTGGCATGATCTATACGACACAAACGAAACGAGCAAATGCACAACTTTCATAAATGACCCTATTCATAGAAGTATTAGTGGTGCCTAAGTTCTTGAATTCCCATATGTCTTATTCTTCTATCGTCTTTTCATGGGTCTCAGAAAATACGTAAGTTAATAAAGTTACTTCATTATATTATTTAAAGGCATAATGGTCTTATGACGTTCCGAGAGATTTTATTGACGTACTTCGCATGCATTGCATTCATTTATACATGTACATTGACACATGACCAGAAGACGTTATATATATATATATATATATATATATATATATATATATATACATATATGTATATGAGAAATTGGAAAAGGTTACGACGTTGTATACGCACCACCACCTGATCAGCTGGTATACGTTGATCCACAGTGGCCGAGATGATATGATGGGATGCTATTAGAGGCTTGATGATGTTATGAACACATGTACCTATGCACGACATGACATTCATACGCATATGCATGACACTATGAGTATTTCATTATTTACAGAGTTATTCATACTTACATATCGAGCCTTTTATTCCATGTTTCTCTCATGTCTATTATTTACTGATTTTCATTCCGTACATACTCGGTACATTATTTGTACTGACGTCACTTTTTCCTGGGGCCGCTGCGTTTCATGCCTGCAGGTTCTGATAGACAGGTCGAGAGTCCTCCAAGTAGGTTATCAGCTTCGCGAAAGATGTTTGTGCGCTCCATTGCTTCGGAGTTGCTTATTTGGTTAGTATTATTAGTACATGTACTGATTGGTATGGCGGGGTTAGTCCCGACCTTTATGATAAGTATGTACTCTTAGAGGCGTGTAGACAGATGTCATGTGTACGAATATTTATATGGCCTTGTCTGCCTATATTTAAAGTATATAATGGATCACATTGTCCTTATAGGTATGTATGTCACAGGTATAAGTTTCTATATCAGGTTGGGTCGTTCTATGTCGGGTATTCTCTCATGTTTACTCTGGTTGTATCATGATGCACGTTATGGTCCACTTATGTACGATGATGTAATAAGAAAGATACAATTGCGTTGGTACTCGGTTGAATAAGGTATCGGGTGCCAGTCGCGGCCCATCGGTTTGGGTCGTGACAAAAGTGAAATTAGAGCAGTTCTGTCCTAGGGATGTCTACAAGCTGTGTCTAGTAGAGTCTTGTTTAAGCGTGTATTGTGCACCACACGCATAAGTAGAAGGCTAAGGACATTTCGGATTGCCACTCTTTCTTCTTACTCTAGATCGTGTGGTAGATCTCAGTTGTATGAACTCGATTTCTTAAACTCAATCTTATTCATAATACAACGATGCCTACATCTAGAAGGACAGTTGGTAAGATATTGAATAGGGATATGGAAGAGTTGAGTTAGAGGAACTCGATTTTTCATGATTCGTATGTTAAGTAAATGTGAGGTATTCAAAAGATCATGCGTGTACTACAATGTGCAAGGTTGTTTAGAGCTTTAAGGCAAGAATATTTATTCACTCTTACGGTAAAAAGGAACAAGAGAATCGAAAGGTAGAGACAGTCTCAGCAAGTAAAAGAAGCAAGGTGAAGAAGGGTACGAGGTACCCAGTTAATGAAGATTATCATTATTTACCACTCAGGAAGAGATATATAAGCATTTTGAGTTACCTTCAACAGTAGCAGATGTATGTACAATCGGCCACACTGATCTTAGTTATGCCCTATGGGGGATATCAGGATCCCACTGGTGTTAAAGTAACCCAAAATGATGGGGATTGTTTGCGTTAGTTGACATTTCTGAAGGACATTGCAAATGTGCTAATAGATCTCCTTGTGAGACACCTAGATGGTGCACTCTAGAATAGTACAACTAGATATGAGTACTACAAAGACAGGCATCTGAAACTGGAAGGGATTAATATTACCTTAGTATGGCTCCCGTCCCTAGTAGAGGGAGAATGTTAGGCAATCCGAAGTGCCAGTGGATGGAGCAAAGGGGAGCTAAAAGCAAAGAAATGTCTTGTGGAATTTTTCAGAATAAGGTGAGAGACCGAAATCTTAGAAGGAAAATAAGAAGAGAGTTAATGAAGCATTATGAGTAAAATGTGATACATGGATGACAACGATAGAAAAAATGATAGTATTACGGAGTCTTAGAAAAAGGAAGGAAAATACGAGAGGTGACAAGCCTTGAGGCAACAAAAGAGTATAGGTCATAACGCCACATCCTCATTTCAAGAAATAAATTCGTGACTCTAACGTGATTACCAAAAGGAAAAGTTAGACCCCAGAATAATAGAAATTCGTATGGGCTGGTGAACAAGATAAACTAAATTAGGGACTGAGTGATTTTATAATAGTCAACATCCTAAGAATTTCAAAGTCCGTTCCGGCGCTAAAAGAATGGATGACATAAGAATAACCCTTAAAGGTCATTCAAGAAAACGCATCCCTAAAGCAAGAAATATAAGCAAAGTTAAGCTTAAGGGACTATGTGTGCCAGCTATATTAAGTGTCACCCTCGTGGGTAAGGAATTTTGTTATCCTTGGTACAAAAGGATTACCGCAAAGTGAGTAAGGGTTATCGATGATGTGAAAAGACGTGAAAGACAAAGTGGTAAAATATTTATAGGTAGATTTTCGTGGCTCCAAATCTTAGTTCTTCCCTAAAAGGGGGAATATGGAGTGATGTGGCATTAAGTCAGAATTAAGTGGTTCTAGTTATTATGGGATGGTAAAGGAAGAATGCGATAAAAAGGAGAAAGGGATAAGATTGCACTTATTCAAAATCCTACAGATATGCTATGATTCTAGAACATTATGCAAACAAGACGTCAAGGAAAGAAAGTAAGGGTTCCTACCCGGGATGTTATTTATAAATAAGGAGCCAGTGCGAAAGGTAAGTTAAGACAAAGGAAATAACCCATAGAAGTTTACATGGAAAATTTATATGAGAATTGCCAACGAGTAGTTGGTGGTTGATTCAGGAAGAGCCTAGTTATGGCTAGACATGAGGTTACAGATGAATCAACAGATCGTGCAAGATAAACATAGTAAAACCCAATATAGTGAATTTAGACTCGTAGTAGTGTCATTGTAATACTTGAGAAATATTCAGATAAGAGTTGGGGTAGTTAAAGGCACCGTATGAGTGTTACAGGAATAAAAGAGAGTGCCACTGGGAAGATAGTCAAAATAGCAGTTCAGAAGCAACCCTACAAGCACAAGGGTGTGGAGGTAAGAACTACGGATAATTATAGGCGAGTAAGGACATCAAGAATTCCGTCGAGTATACAATGTAATAAGATTGCAGCGTTACAAGAGTCAGAGGGTCCTCCCTAAGTACTACAATGAAATACAGCTAAGGAATAAGGAATAAGGCTTCAACCTAAGCTCAGTGGCCTAAAGAGGAAATGGTCTTATAACAATAGTCTCACAACAACATTGATACATTCCATAAGAAAGTGGCACCTACCGTGGTCAATGAATGGGAAGTAAAATTAGAAGTTATATTGAAGATCATATGAGTTGTATGGAATTCAAATATATGTGGGCATTAAGGTAAGCTAAGTATGCATGCAACAAGGGGGGCAGGAAGACCAGGAAAAGTAATTGCTTAAATTTAAAGAAAACTGAGAAGGAACGAAAGAAATTATTCGATCAATGATCCAGAGTTAGTTACATTACGAACACACTTATGATTTTGGAGTATTATCCATGCAACATATATGTTGACAATCATATAGCCATAGAAGATTCCGATACAAGTTAAAAGAAAGAATTGAGTCCAGGTCATAGAAAAATGATTGAATTGTTGATGATTGTATCATGGATATTCCATAGCGTCCATGAAAGTCTAAAGTAATAACTAATACCATGAACTGGAGATCGGAAAATAGCTTAAGCCTACATAAAGGTTGATCAAAGGAAATAAGAAATTAAAAAGTTACATCGACTAAGTAAATCAGGAGTATGATTATTGGACCCAGAAAATTATAGACATCATGAGGGTAACTCTTGATATTAGAGGTACAATACAGATAGTACACCAACAATATAATATAGCGGCTATACGAGAAAGCCAGTTAGAAAAGTACCAGCCTTATAAGAAGTTAGTATAAGTTCCCATCGGATTGTGTATGCACCATAGGTGCTAGTTGTGTACGGCTAAAATTGAGACGCCCAATTTTATATTCATTTTGAAATTCGGTGACTAATTCGCATAAGGTCCCAAGTGTGGCCCGAGGTCCGACCTCGAGTCTCCCTCGTGTCGGGCTTCGAGGTAGTGTGAGCTCGGGGTTGGCATGAGGAAACGACACGAAGATTGATGTAGACAGCCTTGCAACAAAGTATGAATCCGTAATTAGACATTAAATGGCTGAATCAGTCAAGATCTTTGTAATAAATGTCAATGTACTATATTGGGATTCTCCCTACTATATAAAGGGGGCCCTAGACATTTTGCAAGGGGACACATAATGTTGAATACAAGGCACAAGAACATTTTCTGCTTTAATATCAAAACATTCTCTATCTCTCTTTACTAGCTCATTTATTCACATTAACTGCTTTCCATTACTCGTTCTTCATTTATAGCTTGTCATTGATCATAAATAGTGTATCCCGATGCCTATAAGCCTGTTATAGATCAATCGACCGTCCAACCCATGCTCCGAACTACGGTGTCAAGGACCCTCGAGGTCAACATCCAACCTTCGATTTAAGACGTTCTGGTTTGCTTTTCTTCATCTTTCTAACTGTTTTCACTCTACTCTGTCCTAATGAACTTTGCTATAATTGTTGAATAACTGGTATTAAGATAAATCACATATTTTTAGAACCACTTAACTAAATATAATTGTACTTACCATTTTCCTAGTAAACAGTTTGGCGCCTACCGTGGGGCTAAAAATAATAGTGATTATTTTAGCACTGGTTCGTCGAAAAAACGCATGTCATCTTTTCACACATTTTCTTCTCCAAGACCCTTTGATTTCAGATTAGAATGTCCAGCTCGGCAAGCATGTACGAACGTAGCAGCTTTGGGGGTTTTGGAAGGAATGATGTGAGCATCTCGAATACCGGCGTACCGCCACTAAATTCTGGCAACACAATGGAGCCGACCCCCGAGAGCACGTATTTAAGTAACGGTCGGCACAACGACATCAATCCTCGCACCAACTGGAGCACGCACCAAAAAGGCCAGCGAGGGGAGCGGGTAACCGTTGTTCGAAAGAACGGGGAAGGCAATCTCCAAATGTTTTTTGCAATGCTCCAGGCGCAACTAGCAACAATTGCTTAGCTACAAAACCGTCAGAGAATTTCGGATGCGGCGTCACAAACAACAGCCCCTCGAATCCAGCCGATGTCGAAAAATTTAGGGAATAAAGGACCTACGACCGACCATATCGTCGTAAAAATACTCCGAGACCTCTCCAGGAAAATAGAGTCAAGACTCCAAGAGAGAAAGCCGGAGCCACGGGGAGAAAGGTATCAACTTTACATCGAAAATCCAAAGAGCGCCATGAGGGCCAACGAGCCCCGAACCAATTTTAAAATGAACTTAAGAAGGGTAGCAGACAAAGCTAGGTCTGGTAGGCAATGGAGCCAGCAAGGGTACCCCAATCAACCCGATACAATTTCGGGGACGATGTTTCGGGCATCATAAAAACCATGAGTAAAATCATAGACACCAGATGGCCAAAATCCGTATCATCAGATCCCTCATAGAGGGACCCTAATCCGATATGCGAGTACCACGGTACTCACGGTCATCGAACCAAGGATTGCAGACATCTTCAGAAAGAAGCAACCTGGTTAGATAGCAAAGGGTATCTGCAAGGATTCGCCAGCAGTCGAATCGTGGACCTTCCCCGGGGAAAAACAACATCTCAAAAGAACGAAACAACGAAGCTCCAACACTCCTTATACATGATTGTCGGGGGAAACGACATCCCGCAGAGGCCTGTGGTTAAGCGGGCAATGCTATCAGCAGCGGCGGCAGGAGAGATTCGGAGCCACGCGCCCGGAGACATCCTTGCATTCATCGATGGGGACTCCGAGACCCCGCCTCACCCGCATAATTATACGCTCGTAATTTTCTTTCCTCTTGACTAACTTTCAAATTAAATATGTTCTTGTGGATCCATGTAGCTCGACCAACGTAATCAGTACGGAAGTAGTGTAATAGCTCGGGATACTCGGCCGAGTCGTACCCACTTCGCTAACTCTCAACGGATTTAACATGGTCAGCGAGACAACGAAAGAGGAGATCACCCTCCCAATTAACATGTTCGGGACAATCCAGAACACTAAGTTCTATGTCATCAAAGGGGACATGAGATACAACGCACTTCTTGGAAGGCCATGGATACACAACCTGAGAACGGTACCATTAAATGATGAAGTTTCCGACGGAGGATGGTATAAAACCCGTATATGGAGAGCAACATGCGGCCAGGGAAATGTTCGCTATTCAAAACGATCCAGCGGTGCCAGCACCCTCCACCTCGAAGGAACTAGAGGAGGAAATAACCCCTGAAGATGGCGGGGAAGAATTCCTCAACCCCCCCCCCTCCCCCCGTACTTTCTTCGCCCCCAAGGAATCAGACGCAACTAAATCAACGGTCGAAGAGCTGGAGCATGAAGTCCTGGTCGGACAACTTTCGGATCGAAATGCATTCCTGGAATGGGGTTAACCCCCGAACTCAGAAAAAATTTCATTCAATTCCTTACAGATAACATCGACTGTTTTGCTTGGTCCCATTTAGACATGACAGGAATTCCTCCCGAAATAACCACCAGCGTCGACCTAGGTTCAAACCGGTAAAGCAAAAAGGAGGCCTCAATCCGAAGTAAAACACGCATTCATCAAGGATGAGGTAACGAAACTCCTCAAAATAGGCTCTATTAGAGAGGTAATATACCCCGATTGGCTGGCTTATATGGTGGTAGTACCCAAGAAGGGGAATAAGTTAAGAATGTGTGTAGACTATAAGGACTTGAATAGGGCGTGCCCTAAAGATTCATTCCCACTGCCCGACGTCGACCGCCTGATCGATGCGACGGTCGGGAATGAGACACTTACCTTTCTCGATGCCTACTCAGGGTATAATAAGATTCAAATGATCCCCGAGGACAGGGAAAAAACTTTGTTCATCATGAAGTATGGGAGGTACTGCTACAACGTCATGCCCTTCGGGATGAAAAACACTGAGGCCACATACCAACGGTTGGTTAATAAAACGTTTGAGTTCCAAATAGGCAAATCCATGGAAGTATACATTGACGATATGCTAGTTAAGTCTCTGCGTGCAGAGGACTATCTAACTCATTTGTAGGAAACATTCGATATCCTCAGAAACTACAACATGAAATTCAACCCCGAGAAGTGTGCCTCAGAGTAGGGTCGGGGAAACTCCTGGGTTTCATGGTGTCAAACAGGGGAATCGAGATCAATCCCAACAAAATCAAAGCCATCAAAGAGATCTCGGTGGTTAATAGCGTGAAGGCTGTACAATGGCTGACCGGGCGGATAGCGGCCTAGGGATTGTTCATATCGAGATCGAAAGATAAAAGCCATCATTTCTTCTCTCTGCTCAGAAAGAAAAACAACTTCGAATGGACTCCTGAATGCCAAAATGCCCTAGAGAAATTGAAGCGGTATCTGTCGAGCCCACCTTTGCTGCACACTCCAAAGGAGGGCGAAACATTGTATCTATACTTGGCCATATCAGAGGTAGCGGTAAGTGGTGTGCTGGTTCAAGAGGAACAAGGTACACAATTCCCTTACTATTATGTGAGTAAGACCTTGGGCGATGCCGAAACCAGATATCCTCTTCAAGAAAAATTAACCCTTGCACTGATTAGCGCATCTCGAGACTTAAAACTTTATTTTCAATATCATCGCATCTGCATCTTGACGACGTATATGCTTCGAAACATATTGCATAAACTTGAGTTGTTAGGTCCATTGGCCAAGTGGGCCATCAAACTCGTAGGGTACGATATTGAATATCAGCCCTAAAAGGCTATCAAATACCAGATTTTGGTGAATTTCGTAGCCGCCTTCGCGCCCGCCTTGGTGCCCAAAGTAGAGAAGGAATTATTATGGACCTTGTTCACTAACGGTGCTTCCAACGTGAAAGGGTCTGGGCTCGGCATTGTCCTAAAGCTTCCCACAGGAAATGTAATTAGACAATCAATAAAAACTACAAAATTAACTAACAATGAAGCCGAGTATGAGGTTGTGATTGCAGGTCTAGAGTTGGCTGAAAGCCTCAGAGCTGAGTGCATCAAAGCCAAGTGTGATTCTCTCCTTGTTGTTAACCAGGTGAATCGGAGCTTCGAGGTCCGAGATGATAAAATGTAGAGATACCTCGACAAGGATGTGGCCACGCTGCATTGCTTCAAGAAATGGATCTTAAACCATATACCACGAGAGCAGAATAGTGAGGCCGACGCCCTCGCAAATCTAGGGTCATCTGTCCAAGAGGATGATGTACTCCCCGGAGCTGAAGTTCACTTAACGAGATCGGTGATCGAAGATGGCCACGCCGAAATCAATTTCACCAGCCTGACCTGGCATTGGAGAAACAAATACATAAACTATTTAAAGGACGGAAAGCTTCCTGCGGACCCAAAGAAATCAAGAGCCCTACGGACCAAGGCGACCAGGTTTGCGCTCGACGAGAACAACACCCTCTACAGGAGAACCTTCTACGGACCCCTGACAGTGTGCTTGGGGCCGGGTGACACAGATTACGTGCTTCGAGAAATCCACGAGGGCACTTATAGGAGCCACTCCGGCGCTGAGTCCTTAGTCCGAAAGGTGATCAGGGCGGGTTATTACTAGGACAGTATGGAAAAAGACACTAGGGAGTTCATCCGTAAGTGCGACAAATGTCAAAGGTTCGCGCCCATGATCCATCAGCCCCGCGAACAACTGCATTCAGTCCTGTCACCTTGGCTGTTCATGAAATGCGGGATGGATATCGTCGGACCATTATCAACGGCACTAGGTAAAGCAAGATTTATTCTGTTTATGACTGAGTATTTCTCTAAATGGGTGGAAGCACAGGCTTTTGAGAAGATAAGAGAAAAGAAAACATCAACTTCATATGGGACCACATCCTATGCCGGTTCGGGATCCCCTCCGAGATAACCTGCGATAACGGAAAGCAATTCATAGGGGTTAAAGTAAAAAAGTTCCTCGAGGACCACAAAGTCAAAAGGATCTTGTCGACGCCCTACCATCTATGAGCCAACGTCCAGGCTGCATCCACAAACAAAACTATCATTCAGAACCTGAAGAAGAAGTTGGAAAGTGCAAAGGGCATATGGAGAGAAATTTTGCCCGAAGTCCTGTGGCCATATCGAACCACTCCCAAGTCAAGCACAGGGCAGACGTCGTTATCTCTGGTGTATGGGTCCGAATATCTAATACCAGTCAAAGTAGGGGAACCAATCGCCAGATTCCAGCATGCTACAAAAGATTCAAACAATGAGTCCATGACTGTGGCCCTCGAATTGCTTGATGAGAAACGAGAAGCTTCGCTGATCCGGATGGCTGTGCAAAAACAAAGGATCGAGAGATATTACAACAGGAGAGCAAACCTCCGACACTTCGGAGTCGGGGACATAGTCCTAAGAAAGGTCACTTTGAACGCTCGAAACCATAATTAGGGGAAGCTAGGACCGAGCTGGAAGGGACTGTACCGTGTCCTAGAGGTGATTGGCAAAGGATCATACAAGCTCGACACCTTGGATGGGCGAGAAGCTCCCAAGAAATTGGAACATATCCATGCTCAAACGATACTACTGCTAAGGTAATCTTATGGCCCCGTCTCTTTTCACTTACCCAAAAGCTAATCTCCCGCAGGAATTCGGCGGAAGGCCCAAGAGCATCCGCCAGTTCCGAAGGTCCCCTAGATCGACATGAACGTTGCACTCTTTTCCTTCGATCGAGTTTTGCTCCCGAAAAAGGGTTTTTACCGACAAGGTTTTTAACGAGCAAACATTTATGTGTCCGTCAGAAAGAACTTATACAAGCATTTGAAGTTTCTCTCTAAGAAATCTCGACCACTGGAGGACACTTCCCCGGGGGGGATGCCCCCACGAAACAAGTCAAATTAAGCCAAAGAGGGTTTTTTGCAGGAAAATAATGTATCTGGTCAAACGGTCGAATGAACAGTGCCCGCATAGGGGGATCGAGTCCTTGATGGCGAAAACGTATATGATTGTATCAAATAATGAAAGAATGTTTTATCATCAAAACATTTTGCAAATTGAAAAAACGGTTATCATTAAAATTTATCAAGACCCAAGATCGTAAGATCCCAAGAGGGAAACCTCGAATGTGTTTAAAACTGTAAGTTCTATGAGCATGTCAGAAACCGCATGGCCCCGAAGTGGGTGCATTCAAATAAAAGACACGGTCCCGACTTCAAAGCCAAGGCTATATATTCGAACTTGTAAGACCCCTAAAAAGGCATACCCTCGGATATAGACGCCGAGGATACAATTCTCGGGACTAAGGGCTTCGTCCAAACAAGGTGACCTCGGTCGATGGGCTCCGTCCCAACAACAACAAGCGATTCGGGGACGCCCAACTATCACCTTAAAATCAAATCCTTCGAAATTATATCGGAAAGAACCGGTTAAAATCATGCTACCATTAGTATAAACAAGAGTTTCGAACATTTTCATTTCGGCTCGTATAAAAGAGTTTCGAACATTTTCATGGCTCGAGAAAAGAGCTTCGATCATTTTTATGTCACCTCTCAAGGAAGAGTTTCGAACATTTTCATGTCGGCTCATAAGAAAGAGTTTTTTCCCTTTGTCATAACGACTCATAATCGAAGTTCTTTTGGGTCGTCGAAAAGTCAGATGAACACGAGAAAACTTTAAGTAAATCTTTAAGCAGTAAAACATACAGCCGTACTAAAATTTTCCTAAGAGCCTTGAAGCCAGCGCAAAAGGCCTACGGGCTAATTCAAAACCTGAAAGGTCGGTGAGCTCGAGTCGTAACCCGAATCGGGGACTGAGTCCGTAATGGTTAACTAAAATTCGCCTAAGAGCCTTGAATACGGGGCAGAAAGGCCCATGGGCTAATTAGAGACTCCAAGGACGAATGAGCTCTAGCCACAGATCGGCTCAAATAAAGAGCCCTAGATGAATGACTGGAAACATCTAAGGGCAGACACGCATAAAGCCTCCGGGCTAACCTCATGCTCAAGGACACCCAAAGGGTCAGCACATGAGGGTATGGGAAGCCGGAGTGGAAATCTGCAAAGGCCGATCTCGGATCATCACAAAATCCTAAACGACCGATCTTAGATCGGCACAAAATCATTTGGCCAGGGCAAGAGTCTAAAAGAGCCAATTTCGGACCAATGACCCTTGCAGAAGAGGCAATAGATGAAAGCACATTTTTGCCCGAGCCCAACGCCTGCCTTAACTTATACCAAGTTCCTCGCGCCAAATGAAATAGCAAAATTAGGACTACTCACATCCCCAAAGTTCGGGCAGATGACCGGCTATAAAGCCCGGAGACTACCCAGGCCTTAGCAGGCCTTTATTCAAAAAAATTATTAAGCCTCGGGGCTTTTCTCATCTTTCGAGTTTGAACGAGTACCGGCTTGACCCTTTATGACTAAAGTACTCTCCCACGAGTTGTCCTCAAAATACTCGAGGTGCCCAAAGTTGAGAGAAGGTTTTTTCACTCAAGGATTGTCAGCAGACCATATTTGCTACGAAGAAATCGAGGTCCGACCCTCGCCTAACTAAAATAAACCCCAGCTTGAGCCAAGGGTTCAAAGTTTCAAGAAGCATAATATCGGGCGTGCTGAAGGCCCAATATTCGGGCCAACCAAACACGCTAATTTTTATAAACAGAAGACATAATAGAATTCAGCAGCGGATAAAAAAATGAGTTTCTTGTATTAATAGGAAATGTTTACAGATCTTGCAAGGGAATATTTACACAACGATAAAAAAAAAGCGAAACAACAAAAGCCTAATCTACGTACAAAGGCCTATCCTCGAGGGACACGCCCTCGAGGATTTCCTCACAAGGAACCCCATTTCAACCTCTCCAAGCAACATATTCGGACCTTCCTCTTTTCTAAACGGTAATTGGCGGACAACATGTTGCTTTGCCTCCTAGAAGCTTTCGCTTTTGGTGGGCTCGTCATCACCACGATTACGAAGCCACTTTTCAGGGCATTGAATCGGTGTGGGATGCAAAATACAGTGGAAATTTCCTCCTCACCTCCCGGGAGGCAAGAAGGGAGAGGTACCACATCTGTTTTGAGATAAGGGAGATGAGCATCAATATAAATCCTTCATGCTCTCCGGTAGGGACGGAACTCGATGCCATTCTCTTATCTCCTCGAGCCGACAACAGCAGTAACATAACAACAACAACAACAACCCAATATATCCCCTGTTAGTAGGGGAGGACTTTGATAAGGAAGTTATGGCCAGGTACAAAGGGCCACCACCAAATAACTTTGCAAACATAGCTTTGCACCAAAAAGACAGAAAAATTAAGATGTATGTGGAGAAGGAAAAAGATCAAGGGCTGCTGAAGTAAGGATGAACAAAGTTTGAAGATCAGGAAACCTCCTATTTATATAAAGTCGGCAACCTTACTAACTACGCAATCAATGT
The DNA here is from genome assembly GCA_005239495.1 of Nicotiana undulata. Taxonomy (NCBI): domain Eukaryota; kingdom Viridiplantae; phylum Streptophyta; class Magnoliopsida; order Solanales; family Solanaceae; genus Nicotiana; species Nicotiana undulata. The sequence goes on from ML267557.1 coordinate 14,997, forward strand.
TTTTTGGGGAAATCAATCGGCAGAGCAATCATCGCACTTCTTGGAAAAAGAAGCGGCGGTGCAATCAATGCTCTTGAAAGGGCGGTCTGACGAGACATTTCAAATCTCTTTATAAGCTTGCATCATGAGTATGACGTCAGCATGAAGGGTCCGGACGGATTCGCATCAGGGTCGTTTCACATCATTTCATTATAAGAAACGCGGGGACTATTTGTGTACGGCTAAAATTGAGATGGCCAGTTTTATGTTCATTTTGACATTAGGTGATATATTCTCATAAGGTCGCAAGTGTGGCCCGAGGTCCGACCTCGAGTATTCCTCGTGTCGAGCTTCGAGGTGGTGTGAGCTCGGGGTTGGCATGAGGAAACGACACAAATATTGATGTAGACAGCCCTGCAACAAAGTACGAATCCGTACTTAGACATTAACTGGCTGAATTAGTCAAGATCTTTGTAATAAATGTCAATGTACTATATTGGGATTCTCCCTCCTATATAAAGGGGCCCCTAGCCATTGTGTAAGGGGACACATAATATTGAATACAAGGCACAAGAACATTCTCTGCTTTAATATTAAAACATTCTCTATCTCTCTTTACTAGCTTATTTATTCACATTAACTGCTTTCCATTACTCGTTCTTCATTTATAGCTTGTCATTGATCATAAATAGTGTATCCCGAGGCCTATAAGCCTGTTATAGCTCCACTGACCATCCGACCCAAGGCCCGAACCTCGGTCTCAAGGACCCTCGAGGTCAATATCGAACCTTCGAAAGGCGTTCTGGTTTTCTTTTCTTCAGCTTTCTAATTGTTTTCACTCTACTCTGTCCTAACGCACTTGGCTATAATTATTCAATAACTAGTATTAAGATAAATCACATATTTTTAGAACCACTTAACTAAATATAATTGTAGTTACAATTATCCGGTAAACAGGTATTATAATAGATCTTCAAGTTGTGGATGTGAATTATACTTATGTGGAAGGGAGATTATGAAAGAAATAAAAGATTTGATGCGAGATTTTAAGGCATTTAAGGTAAAGGAGAACAACATGAAAGATACTCAAATGCAGAAGGTTGAATAGTCCATATTGTGGATAGAAGGCTAGAAACGCGGGTATTCAGTATCCAGGAATGATAGCGGCATCGTCAGTGGCGTATCTTCTAGCCTATGGTTTGTAGGTATCGAGAGGCCTAGTCAAGAGAGTAAAGAAGAGTTAGAGATGATTTGATATCTCACTTTATGTTCTAGAATAGCATAACAAAATCGATGGTGCAAGTAAGTTGCAGGAAGGTTGCAAGTAGTATAAATAGACATGTGTAGGTGGCAAGCTAAAGTATGGTAAAGCGGCAAGGTTTTAGGAAGACATGAGTAAAAGTAAGAAAAAGACAAGTGTGAAGATGGAAAAAATGGATAAGTCCTCGGGGTTAAGCCCGTGAAAACAAGAGAGTTGATGGTTTCTCTAAGTTATAGAAAGCTCAGTATAAGCCTGAATGAACTCAAAATAGTCGAAGACTAGTAGCATTTAGAAGAGATGGAATGTTGCCCTGGTAATAAAATGAGGGTGTAATTGTGACTGATAAAGGATGACATTTGGTCCTTCAATTGAATAATGATTTGAGAAAAAAAGAAGAGGAAAAGGTTTCACGGACGACACGGGATTCGACCCCCCCCCCCCTAGGTGAATCACGTTGGGATACTATGAAATACGATTATGGAAATTATTCTAGGTGTTCCACAATGCGACGTGAGCCCTAATGGATGGATAAAAGTTACAAAGTATAAGATGAGATTAGGCCATCATTCTTAAGATGAACAGTAATGAAGAAGTGTTAAAAGACTTAGCTTTATGCATATAGAATAAGCAACGGGAGTAACCTGGAGTTTTCTCGCAGACCTCAGTAACGATACATCGAAGTAAGAGTTATGGTATAGTATGGTCTACTTAGATGTAGTAAAGCTAATGAAGCCCAGAGGGACAACTTGACATAATTTTGTGTATGCCACAAAGTAAGGTCTAATTGGCTAAAAGTTGGAGGAAAGAGGAGAGAAGTGTCGCATAGGCGCACATACATAATTAGAGGCGTACAGGATGCACGATAGAAGGTAGAAATAGTTAAGAGATTAGAAGTATTCCGATTACAAGTCGTGGTGTGAAAAAGAGTCTTAAAGGGGGAATACCCTAGCCTTTGGATTTATTCAAAGAACAATTGCCTAAATGTCTAGGAGAATATTGAAGTATTCGCATGAGCTATGGGTCATGAGACTGATAAGTTCATCAGTCAAAATTCGAGGATGAATGTTCCAAAAGGGGGAATGATGTTACGCCCCGCAGTATTATATTACGATGATGTTATGCCCCGCAGTATTGTATTACGAATATGCTACGTCCTTCAGTATTACGTCGATCTTATGCTCTGCAATATTACATTACGACGATGTTACACCTTGTAGTATTGTAAGTTGAATTTGTCGTAAGATAATTGACATCAGTTCAAGGACAAGATTATTTGGAGATTATAAGTATCATGCTATTTCAAACAAGTTATGTGTAAATTCGTAAAGGTGAGAGGGTAAGCAAATCGAAGAAATGAGTTTCATCGAAGATTGACAATTTGGGATAAAATACGGTCCGAGCTATAATACTCGGTATTTATGAATTAGTACCTTACAAGGTACTACATGACCATGATAGTAAGGTGTATAACGTGTGTTAAAAGTGAGTAGTATTTTTAGTAGTTTGAGATAACTCTTAATTATGTGGATATTTGGTTAATTGTGAATTTTTGGGGGAATATTAACAATTAATTGAGGTGTTTGGTGGATAATATTAAGGTGGAACACCATCCCCCAACGTGGAAGAAATATATGAGTCATTAAGTGACTCTTAAATCACTTTTCTATGTGTCACCTTGAAAGGGATTCTTAGCTAAGACATAAAAAGGATTCAAATCCATAAAGATTTGGAGAGTGCAACACGAGTGATTTAAAAAAAGCCATAAAAGAATTCTCAATTCAACAAAAGTCACATAAGATTAGGATGAATTCACAAAGAGAGCAATGAGAGCTCTAGGATTAGCAACGGAATTCATACAATGTTATATTACGCAATAGCAACGGGATTTTGCGATTCTAAGGGAGTATGGTGCAATTTTTCTAAAGAATATCATATGGATATTTCCCTACTTCGATTTGCCATTACGTGATTTGTCGCAATTGCCGTATGTTAGAAAGATTGTTAAGAGAATCGACTCATGTATGTTAAGGCTATCCCTTCTTTCCTTTTGGCATGATCTATACAACACAAACGAAACGAGCAAATGCATAACTTACATAAATTACTCTATTCATAGACGTATTAGAGGTGTCTATGTTCTTAAATTCCCATATGTATTATTGTTCTATCGTCTGTTCATGGGTCTCAGAAAATACGTAATTTGATAAAGTTTACTTCATTATTATTGAAAGGCATCTTATGACTTTCCGAGAGATTTTATTGACGTACTTCGCATGCATTGCATTCATTTATACATGTACATTGACACGTGACCAGAAGACATTATATACGCGTATATATATATATATATGGGATATGGGAAAAGGTTACGGCGTTATATACGCACCACCACCTGATCAACTGGTATACATTGATGATTTGCTCATAGTGGCCGAGATGATATGGTGGGATGCACTTAGAGGCTTGATGATGTAATGAACACATGTACCTATGCATGCCATGACATTCATACGTATATGCATGACACTATAAGTATTTCATTATTTACAGAGTTATTTAGACTTACATATCGAGCCTTCTACTCCATGTTTCTCTCATGTCTATTATATACTGATTTTCATTTCTTACATACTCGGTACATTATTAGTAGTGACGTCCTTTTTGCCTGGGGCCGCTGCGTTTCATGCGCGCAGGTCCTGATAGATAGTTCGAGAGTCCTCCAAGTAGGTTATCTGCTCCGCGAAAGATGTTGGTGCGCTCCATTGCTCCAGAGTTGCTTATTTGGTCAGTATGATTAGTACATGTATTGATTGGTACGACGGGCATTCCCGACCTTTATGATAAGTATGTACTCTTAGAGGCTTGTAGAAAGATGTCACGTGTACGGATATTTGTATGTCCTTGTCGGCCTATATTTAAAGTATATAATGGATCACATTGGCTTTATAGGTCCGTATGTCACAGGTATAAGTTTCTATATTAGGTTGGGTCGTTCTATGTCAAGTATTCCCTCATGTTTACTCTAGTTGTATCATGATGCGCCTTCTGGCCCACTTATCTATGATGATGTAATAAGAAAGATACATTGCGTTGGTACTCGGTTAAGTAAGGTATCGGGTTCCCGTCGCGGCCCATTTGTTTGGGTTGTGACAATGCTGGAGATGTATATTAGGTTGACTGCCATTATCATTGAATCAATATCTCTTGAAGAAGTGATTCTCCACAACAAAATTGAGAGGAAACGTTTGAGCATATTGCCCTCATCATGGGATAGCAAGGTGAATGCAATCATTGCAGCAAGGAATCTGAATACAATGACTCTTGATTCTCAAGACAACCCACAAACAGGATGCTGAAGAAGTTGATGTGGCATTGCTGACTTGACGTTTCCAAAGGGAAATAAGGAAATGTGGTTTCTTGAAGAAGGGTAGCTCATCAAAATCCAAGACTGTGGAGAAGAATAATAATAGTAATAATATTGATGCATGCTACAAGTGTAGAAATAAAGACCACTTCATCAAAGATTTTCCCCTGTGGGAACTTGAGTGAAAAAAAAACAATTTCGGTAAGGGAAAACAACAGAAGAAAGACATGATTCCTGGATGAAGAATGACAAATAAGGCAATGGACAAGATTATGAAAAGAGTCATGATGCAGCCATCCTCGACTAGTGAGTCTAATTATGATGATGATGGAAGTAAAGATGAGGATCATTCATCAATGGCTATATCATAGTGACTTAGAATCGAAATATCTCTTGGCATTAATGGAAAATTGAGACTCCGACTTTGATGAGGAAGAAGAACTTGAGGTAAGTTTTCAAGACATCAAGGAAAAAATTTACACCTACTCTAAAAATAAACTGATTTCTCTATCAGTTGTCTTAATTAATGCATATCAAAAAAATTCTGATGAAGTGGAGGAATTAATAATGACTATGCATCACTTATACTTGAACACAAAGATCTAAAAATAAGTAAAGAAAATTATAACGACCCGGCCGGTCATTTTAAGATTTAGAGCCCCGATCCCCTATTAACTGCTTTCCCTATGTCTTATTCTGCTGTTTTGGGTCGCCGAGAGGGTTCGTGTTGGTTTTGAAACGAATTGCGACACTTAGTCTCTTGTTTTGGAGCTTAAGTTGGAAAAGTCAAATGGATGTCGACTTGAGTGTAATGATCCCGAATTGAACTTTGATTGTACCGTTAGCTCAGTTAGGTGATTTAGGACTTAGGAATACGTCCGGAATGTGATTTAGAGGTCCGTAGTACATTTAGGCTTGAATTGGCGAAAACTGGAATTTGGGCGATTTTGGTCGGCAGTGGAAATTTTGATATCGAGCCCAGAATGGAATTTTGGAAGTGGGAGTAGGTTCGTAATGTTATTTTTTGACTTGTATGAAAGATTTGAAGTCATTCGGACGAGGTTTGATATATTTCGATGTCGTTTGTAGAATTTGGAAAATTCAAAGTTCCTTAGGCTTGAATCCGTGCATAATTTGTGTTTGTGATGTTGTTCGATGTGTGTCTTGAAGGCTCGAATAAGTACGTATTGTGTTTTAAAATTTGTTGGTATGTTTGGTTGAGGCTTCGGGGGCCTCGGGTGTGTTTCGGATGTTTAACGGATGAATTGTTGACTTATGAAAGTTGTTGAGTTTGGTTGGTTCCAGTATTTAGCACCTGCGGAGGGGAGGCCGCACGTGCGAACTTACACGTGCGGAAGACTAGTCGCAGATGCGAAATTTGGAGGCTTAACCAGGGGTCACTGATTCGAGGAAGTTCCGCATATGCGATGCCCGCAGATGCGCCCAAGGATTCGCAGGCGCGGAGAAACATTGCAGAAGCAGACAGTGCTCCGCAGGCGCGCACGCGCAGGTGCGGCCCTCTTTCCGCAGATGCAGATCCAGCCCTCTTAAGTCATATCCCCACCTGCGAGGTATTTTCCGCAGGTGCGGCGTCGTAGGTGCGGCAATAGGTCCGCATGTGCGGATATCGCTGGGAAGAAAAGGGGCAGAATCAAGGGTTGTGGTTCATATTCACAAATTTGATTTTGAGCTCGGGAGAAGGCGATTTCTTGAGTGATTTTCTGAGAAAGCTTTGGGGTAACGATTCCTAACTTGATTTTGGTTGTATTTCATTAATCTATAGTGGTTTTCTCAATTTAATTTCGGATTTGGATTGAAAAGTTGGGAAAATGGGGGAAAAGTTCCCCAATCAAATTTCTGAGTTTTGAGTGGGATTTAGACATTAGATTTGGATGATTTTTGTACGAGTGATGTCGTGAGTGAATGAGTGTTCTTAATTGGTAACTTTTACCCGATTCTGAGTCGTGGGCCTGGGGAGGCTTTTTGGGCGTTTTCCTATTTTCTTGCCTTAACTTCGCATTCATTAGCTAAAATAGTTACTTGTAGCTATATTTATGTTATGTAATTGATTTTATTAGATTTTGGCCACCCGAAGTTGGATACTCGTGGAAAGAGCGTGGTTTTGGATTGATTTGAGCTTGGTTCGAGGTAAATGGCTTGCCTAACCTTGTGTGGGGGAAATTCCTCATAGGATTTTGGTACTGTATGATATATGAGCATTGTGTTTGTGAGGTGACGAGTACGTACACTGTCTAATTGTTGTAAAAATCTGTTTTCACTAAATCATAACCTGTTTTTCCTTGTTTGAACTACACTAGCATATATTTTCCTTGTTTGAACGACATCTTTCGGAGGGGGATAATGGGCCGTGACAAAAATGTTGAGGTCTTTATAGTAGATCTTAAAGACACGATTCTTTTGTTAGAGGATGAAAAGGTTTCCTTAGAAACTGAGAAAAATTGAATGCTTTATGCACCAAATAAAGGTAAGGAGACAACCACTAACATTCAAGAGAAACTAGAAAGTGAATGAAAAGAGTCAAATAACAAACTTCTAGTTGAATTTGAAAATGCTAGGGAACTTCAATAAAACATAGATGAAGATATGTTAGAATTAGAAAAGAACTTGAAATGGACAAGGTCTTCCCAGATAATGTTCAAGATGCATGAATATCATAGTAACAATAAAAAGGGTCTAATACATAGTAAGACTAAAACTCCTTACAATCCACATAACAAGTATGTAGACATTCTTGACAATAGTCTCTGCGCTCACTGTGGAAATAATAGACACTTCAAGGAAACAAGCCCATCCAAAATCTAAGCAGGCCTAAAAAATGTTGTATATGTTGAGAAAAAAAACAATGAAACATGGTCCTTCACAGAAGGTTAATAAACTGCTAGGATGGACTAAAAAGAATGTTATTCATCCTTTTACACAAAGGAAAGGATTCAAGATAGTCAAGTTTCCTAAATTAACCCATGAATTCTCTTTGCAGGCTAAGGTGAGAGGAAGAAAAAAGTTGGTGGTATGCTAATAGTGCTTGCTCTCACCACTTTCCCGGAAACAGAAACTATTTTTTTCTCACTAAGAGCCTATCAAAGAGGGGGTGTGGGCTTTGTAAATGGCAAAAAGGGAAACGCAATCGACATAGTAACGTTAGTAAGTCCCACTCTCATGCTATAATATGCATGTACGGTAACAAATGAAAACTCTGGATACCTAGTTTTTAAAGGAAAAAGGCATAAAAATGTATACAAATCTGACATCATGTATGCACTGAAAACTGAACTTTCATGCCTTACTACGCTGTAAACTGTTCTTTTGGTGACACAAAAGACTAAGGCATTTAGCTTCTCTATGCTGAACAAGCAAAGTTCAAGGACCTGGTCCTTGGGCTGCCCAAGTCGAAATTCAAGGAGGATAAAGTTTGTGATGCATGAGTTAAAGATAATCAGGTCAGATCCATATTCAAATCTAAAAAGGTGGAAAGTACCTCTCGACCTTTGAAACTAGTTCACATTGACTTTTGTGGACCAATGAGGGTCCAGAGTAGAGGAGGAAATCAATATGTACTTGTAGTTGTTGATGATTATTCTAGATTTACATGGACTATATTTTTTGCAACTAAAGATGAAACCTTTAATATGTTTCTGACTTTTGTAAAGAAACTACAAAGAAATATGAATAGTCATGTAGCTAGCATTAGATCTGACCATAGAACTGAATTTGTGTCACCACCCAATTTTTCCTCCGTTAGGTATCGTGATGGAACCTAGTTCCAGAAGTTGCTGTAGAACAAGAACAAGAACTAGGTTGTAACGACCCAGTTAGTCGGTCTGAGAGTTATAGCCTCGTTTCCCCCATTTCTGCTTATTTATGTATTGTTCAGCTGTGTTGAGTTATATCGAGTTGGTAGGTTTTGGCTCGGAGTAGCTTTGGAGTGAAATGATCACTTAGTCTCTTAGTTAGAAAGCTAAGGTAGAAAAGTCAACTGGAAGTTGACTTATGAGTAATCGAATTCGGATTAGATTTTTTATGATTCGGTTAGCTTCATGCGTGATTTTAGACTTAGGAGTGTGTCCAGAATATAATTTTGAGGTTCGTGGTAGAATTAGGCTTAAATTGGCGAATGCTGGAAATTTGGCCATTTTGGTCGGCAGTGGAAATTAGGTATCGGGGTCGGAATAGAAATTTGGAGGTAGGAGTAGGTTCATAGTGTCATTTGTGACGTTTGTGTAAAATTTGAAGTCATTCGGACATGGTTTGATAGGTTTATGCGTCGTTGGCGAATTTCTGAAGTTTAGAAGTTTCTAGGCTTTAATCTAAGGTTGATTCGGTGTTTTGGTGTTGTTTTGACTATTTCGAGGGTTTAACTAGGTTCGGGTAATGATATATGACTTCTTGGAATTATGAGTTAAGGTTCCGAGGGTCTCGGGTGAATTTCGGATATGTTTTGGTTGTGTTCCGCTCATTTTTCTTATGTTTGGACGTCGTTTTTCAAGCATAAATGATATCATGTTGAGCAATTGAGCTTTGATTTCTACTTTGATTGAAGCATTAGATCCTTATCGTAATTACGGACCCATAGCAAAATTAATCATCGAATTTGGACATCGTATGAATATTTTCGGTTCATTTTAATATGAATTAGGTTGCCAAATTTTTAGATTAATTACGGAATTGCCACTAGCGGCGTATTTTAAAAATATACAGTATTTGCAAATATTGAAACCAACATATCTCCTTCATTATAAGGTCAAATTGAGTGATTAAAAATCCTAACTTGACTAGAATTTCACAAGGATTTCATTGGAGACATAAAAAGCGAGTTTCGAGAGCATTTGGCACGAGAAACAAGTATATAAAACTAGGGTTTGTACATTCGGTCATATTTTGAGTTGGGGAGCTAGGGTTCGGGCGATTTTTGAGGCGATTGTCACCATAGGGATTTGAGTAAGTGTTCTCTACTCGATTTTGGTTATATTTCATGAATCCATCTTCGTTTTTGAGATTTGATGGATGATTTTAAAGTGAAATTCAGGGAGTTAGGGCTTGAGTTTTGGAGAGTTTTAGATAGGGATTTGAGGGACCAAACGGAGTCTGATTTTGATAAATTTTATATGGTTAGACCCGGGAGAGGACGAGGGTTTTGATTATGCAATTGTTGACTGCTTTCATGACGTGGGCCCAGGGGCTGAGTTTTGGCCGATTTTAGATTTTTGGCCTATTTTTTGTAGTTTTTATTCTGGAAATCGATTCTCTAGCCATGCTGATAATATTATTCTGATTATGGTTAGATTCGGAGCTTTTAGAGACCACGTCAAGAGACGAGAGCATCTCGGACTAGGATTTTACGCTGTTGAGGTAAGTAACAGTTTTAACTCTGGCTTTGAGGGTTTAAACCCGGAGAATTTGATATCATGTGATTGATTGGAGGTGATACTAATGCTAGGTGATGGGAATGTGGGTGTATACCTCGAGAGATAGAGATTTAGTCCGTTCCGTGAGGCCCCACGACCATCATATGTGTTTACGTAGTTACTTGTTCTTGAACTTGTCTGCCTTCATGTTGGAGATCATGCTTAGGCTTTATTCATGCTCACATTCAGTCATAGAAATTATTGTACTTGTTTGCCTCAGTCTCTATTATTTGCTAATATGTTGTGATGTATGATGTGTTCCCTTATTTGTTGATGATGGTGAGACTAGTGAGGTACATGATTGAGTGAGGCCGAGGGCTTGGTTGTGAGGATTTTAATACCATAGCGCGTGAGCTGTCCGCGTAAGACGTGAGCTAATCGTGCGGGTCCATGTATTGATACCATAGCGCATGATTTGTTCGCGTAGCACGTGAGTTGTCCGTGCTAAGCGCTTGGGTTTTGGGAGCCTCTCTGGAGTCTATACACACCCTCATTGAGCGTAAAGTGTTGAGAGTTTTTAGTGATGAGTGCTGAGTGCGAGTGATTAGTGATGGAGTGAAACTATTGTGAGGTTGCATTTATTGTTGCTCTTGCTGAATTTATCTGTTAAATATCTTTGTGGCATTTAATGAGTTATGGAATTTACCTGTTTATTTATCTCTACTTTTAAATTGTGAAAATAAATAATATGATTGTTTTACTTAGCTCGTCACTACTACTCAGTTCCTTAGTTATTTCTGTTACTATTGGGTCGGTTGTGCTCATACTACACCCTGCCCTTTATGTGCAGATCCAGGTGAGTTAGAGCGCGACGATCATTGAGTTTAGGCCAGCTATCATTGGAGACTGCAAGGTAGCTGCTAGCGTCCACAGGACCTTGTTACTCCTTTTGTCATTTATTCTTTGGGACAGTTAGACAGTTTATATATCTTAGTTCATAGTCTTACACGCTCATGATTTAGTGACACCCCGATGTTTGGGGCTAGCTTCCGTATTTTTATATTAATTATATTTTACAGTTGATCTAGTTTATGAGAAATCTAAATGTTGGTATTGTTTTATTAAATTCTTAAAAATTAATTAGTAGTAATATTTTGGGAAATATGCTTGCCTTGTAACACAATAGGCACCATCACGACATGATTAGATTTTGGGTTGTGACACAGGTCCCTCAGGAACGGCTCAATAGGTAGCATTGACAGAGGGAATAGCCCAAGAAAATGAAGATGAAAATACAACACCTGCTCCCCCTGCTGAACATGAAGGAAACACTAAGACTCGAAGATCTCATGCCAGGCAAGTAAAACATCAAAGCTCCAATCATTTGACTTATGTGCTTACTCATGTTGACTCTAGAATGGTGAGAAGATCAAAATTCAGGAATATGATTGTGTTCTCAGCTTACATATCCATGGTGGAGCCTAAGAACATCAACGAATCTCTTGGAGACATAGACTGGATAGTGGACATAAAGGAAGAATTAAACCAATTTGAAAGAAGCAAAGTGTGGCACATGGTTCCCAGCTCAAAAGATAAATAGTTATTGAAACCAGGTGGGTGTTAAGAAACAAGATGGACGATCAAGGAAATAATATTAGAAGTATAGCCAGAGTGGTTTACATGCTTTTAATCTAGAAGAAGGAATTGACTACGATGAAACGTTTTCCCCCGGTGTCCAGTATGGAGGCAATTCGAATGATCATTGTTTTTGCTTCATACAAGGGTTTCAATTTATACCAAATAGACGTGAAGATTGTCTTTCTCGTCTTGAATAGAGGTAAGAATCTAATCTATGTTTTATGATTCCTCTTGAATATTTTATTTAATGTTAATATAATAATTTAGTTTGGTAGAAATAGGATTTTGAGTCCTAATACAGAGAAATGATAAATCCTTCATTTGATGGTCGACTCATAGATGGAATTGGTTGTTTTCTGGATCTAGATTATATAACTTATGGGTAAACTTATTCGCTGATCAATTGAGGATTTTGGGCCTGCGGCCCAAGGTTGACTTTTTTTTTCTTTGCTATTTTGATCACAAATTGAAGTTTTTCGATATGAGATCGATTCCTAAAGATTGTATTGACTTGTTTGACTATTATTTTATTAGATTTGAGTTGGTCAAAGAGATTTTGAAAAGAAAAGCTGTTTTGGAAGACTATAACAGTCCCGAAAAGAGGTAAGTCTCTTGTTTATCCATATAAGAGGGAGTATCCTCCATAGGCTCTAATATGTTATGTGTTGTTTGATTGGGGAGATGTGCATATTCAAGGTGACAAACATATATGCATGCACTAGATTTTGGTCATGCTCGGGTAGACCTTGGCTATGGTAACGTCGTAATCAAATAGTGTTACTTCATTGTACATGCGTTAGATAACTTGATGACTACTTGGACATACTTATTCATGATTAGAAACCATATACGGCTAGTTGAGTTGGACATAATGAGTTGCTACTTTTATGTTGAGATTTATGATTTACCACGATCATGCACGTATTTTACCACCATATACGCCTGCAATATTCTTGTAAGAACATTCTAGCTTTCGAGTTATCTTTTGTCTTACCTTTAACACACATCACTATGTTGAACAAATTGTCAAATAAAATCTTCTCAATATGCATGATATTAAGGTTGTATTAGAGAAAATTATCCTTCCAATAATGAAACTCCGAAAATATACTCTATTTTGTCCAATTATGAGTAACAATGTTGTCACGACCCAAATCCTAATTTAGGTCGCGATGGCGCCCAACAACAGGGTTAGGCCAGCCAACATGAATGACACTATGAGTTACCTTCCCTAGTTGCCTAACATTCCAACATTTACACATTTTTAATCAGATATGAATATGATAATAGCCTGCGATATGAAGTAAAACCATAAATACGTGAACCAAACGATAAGCATGTCTATATAATATATACAACCCAAAAACCCAAAATATACGCTACGTGTGTGCCAGGAACTAGTGTGACGAGTGTCACGGGCAACTATTGGAATATACAAGATACATATATATACAAATCCACAGTCTGGATGAAATAGACGGGGAAAATAACAAAAGGAACTTCAGGGTGCTTCTAGGAGGTCGCCAGGAAGAGCAACTCACAGTAAAGTCTAATCACACAAATCAGTATCTAGCACTGGCCTGATAATCAGTTGTACCAGCCTCCGGACCTGTACAATCAAGTACAGAAGAAGAAGAAGTGCAGCATGAGTACATAAATAAATATGTACCCAGTGAGTATCCCGTCTAAACTCGAAGGAGTAGCGACGAGAGGTCGACTAGATACTCACTAAGGTCCAGCAATATAATATAAAAAGAGATATGGCTAAAGCAGTAGGCATGTGAAGCAGAAATCAACAAGTACATAAGAAAATAATGTAATCCAAGTAACAACTGAAAATGAACTGTAAGTGCCTAATCCTCCGTTTACACAATACCTGTAAATCCCACTATAAGTGACTCAGACTCAGGTGATAATACAATACCAGAACAAGACAACCGGTTGGAGTAAAATAAGGGTGGTCATAAGGACTGAGGTCATAAGCTAACCCACGATCGCGAATCATACCTGCGACTCGTGTGCTGACTCGATAACAAGTGCATATACATATATAGGTACATATGTGTACCGACTCCCATATTTAATAAATCTGCCCAGTTATTCCTTCACTGCGATCGCGACAAGGGCCCTGCGATCGTGAAGGCCAACTGGCCAGACCTCTGCGATCACGGCAGAGGTCCTGCAATCGTGAAGAGTAATTGTGCCCGACCTTGACTTGACACTATGTGATCGCGAGGATGGGGCTGCGATCGCGAAGGCATGGAGTCCAGCCTTCCGCGATCGCGAAGAGGAAGTTGCGGTCGCGAAGAACAATCAGCAGCCCAGCCAAATTCCTTCTCCGCGATCGCGACCCACCTTCTGCGATCGCGAAGAAGGAAACCAGACAGCAAAAATTTGGTTTTTCCAACTTAGCTCCCGGGGGTCCAAAACTCACCCGAGCCCCTCGGGACCCTGTCCAAGAGCACCGGCAAGTCTGTATTCATGATACGGACTCGCTCGAACTTTCGGTATGTGAAAAACAACAAAACTCATAATTCAACCCCAAAACCAAATTGAATCAAACTTAAGAACTTAAGATTCTAGAATTCACTTCAATCCATCGAACATGCCTATACTACTAAGAATGACCTCACATTTATTAGACAAGTCATAAATGACCATACGGAACTATTCCCGGTCCCAGAATTCCGTTCAGACCTCGATAGCATAAAATCACGTCCCAAACAAAATTTCAAACATAAGGAAATCCTAGCTCATCACAAACCCGAGCCGAACATACGCCCAAGTCCGAAATCATCATACGGAGCTACTGGAGCTGTCAAAACTCGATTCCGAGGTCGTTTGGTCAAACTGTTGACCGAAGTCAAACTTGGCCAAATAGGCCAACCTTAAAGAATCAGGTGTTCCTAAATCACTCAAACCATTCCCGAATCCCAACCCACCCGTCCCCGCAAGTCATAAATCATGAATATCTGCTATGAAAGGTTTCATTTAAGGGAACGGGATCCTAATACGCAAAACGACCGATCGGGTCGTTACATTCTCCCCCTCTTAAACAAACGTTCATCCTCGAACGTGTCTAGAATCATACCTGGAGTGCTGAATAGCTGTGGATATCTGCTCCGCATGTCCTCCTCGGACTCCCAAGTCGCCTTCTCAACTGGTTGCCCCTCCACCAAACCTTAACCGCATAAACTGTCTTGGACCTCAACTGGCGGTTCTGTCTATCAATAATAGCTACTGGATCCTCCTCGTAGCCCAACTTCTCATCTAACTGAATCGTGATGTAATAAACTACGTGAGAGAAGTCGGCGTGATACCTCGAAGCATGGATACGTAGAAAACCGGATGAACTCCTGATAAGGATGGAGGTAAATCAAGCTCATACGCGACCTCTCCGACTCGCCTCAACACCTCGAATGGACCTATAAACTTGGGGCTCAGCTTGCCCTTCCTCCCGAATCTCATGATACACTTCATCGGCGAAACCTTCAGCATAACCTTATCTCCCTCCATAAATGCTACATCATGCACCCGCAGATCTGCGTAACTCTTCTGTCTGGACTGAGTTGTGCGGAGTCTCTCCTGAATAATCTTCACCCTATCCAAAGCTTCTCTCACCAGATCTGTGCCATATAATTTGGCCTCGCCAGGCTCAAACCACCCGATAGGAGAACGACATCGCCGACCATATAAAGCCTCGAATGGAGCCATCTCGATGCTGGACTGATAAGTGTTATTGTATGCAAACTCCGCCAAAGGAAAGAATTGGTCCCACTGACCGCCAAAATCAATCACACAAGCCTTGAGCATATCCTCCAAAATCTGAACTGTACTCTCTTACTGGCCATCAGTCTGAGGGTGAAATGCTGAACTGAGGTCTATCTGAGTGCCAATCCCACTATTCAAAGCTCTCAAGAAGTGCGAAGTGAACTGAGGACCTCGATCCGATATAATAGACACCGGCACACCGTGCAACCGGACTATCTCTCGAATGTAAATCTTAGCCAGCCTCTCTATAGTATAAGTAGTAGCCAACGGAATAAAATGCGCTGATTTGGTCAATCTATCCACAATGACCCAAACCGCGTCAACCTTCCGCAAAGTCCGAGGCAACCCAACCACGAAGTCCATGGTGATGCACTCCCATTTTCACTCAGGAATGGGCATCTGCTGAAACAAGCCTCCTGGCCTCTGGTGCTCGTACTTGACCTGTTGTCAATTGAGACACCTAGCCACATACTGCACTATATCCTTCTTCATCTGCCTTCACCAGTAATGCTGCTTCAAATCACAATACATCTTCGTCGTTCCTGGATGAACAGAATACCGAGAACTGTGCACCTCTGCTAGAATCCTCTCCCTCATGCCATCAATATCAGGAACACGCAATCGGCCTTGGAGTCTCAGAACACCATACTCGCCCAAGGTAACCTCCTTGGCTCTACCCTGGACCACCGTTTCCCGAAACTCTGCAAGACATGGATCATCAAACTATCGAGTCTTAATCTCCCCCAACAACGAAGGCTGAGCAACTACATGAGCCAAAACTCGACGAGGCTCCGAAAGGTCCAATCTCACAAGGCGATTGGCCAAGGACTGAATGTCCAAGGCTAAAGGTCTCTCCTCAGCTGCAATGTAGGCCAAGCTACCCATACTCGCTGCCCTCCTGCTCAAAGCATCCGCTACTACATTCGTCTTGCCCGGGTGATACAAAATAGTGAGATCATAGTCTTTTAACAACTCAAGCCATCTCCGCTACCTCAAATTAAGGTCCCTCTGCTTAAACAAATGCCGCAAACTACGGTGGTCAGTGTAGACCTCACATGACACACCATACAAATAGTGCCGCCAAATCTTTAAAGCATGAACAATCGCCGCCAACTCTAAGTCATGCACATGATAATTCTTTTCATGAACCTTCAGCTGGCGCGAAGCATAAGCAATAACCCTGCCATCCTGCATCGACACACATCCCAACCCGACGCGTGAAGCATCGCAATATAAAGTATACATCCCAGACTCAAAAGTCAATGATAGAACTGGTGCTGAGGTCAATGCTGACTTGAGCTTCTGAAATCTCCCCTCACGCTCGTCGGACCATCGAAACGGGGCATTATTCTGAGTCAATCTAGTCAATGGAGCTGCAATAGAAGAGAATCCCTCACAAATCGTCGATAATAGCCTGCTAGACCTAGAAAACTCCTGATCTCTGAAGCTGAAGTAGGACGCGACCAACTCTGAATTGCCTCAATATTCTACGGATCAACCTTGATACCCTATCCGGATACCACATGCCCTAGAAATGCCATCGACTCCAACCAAAACTCGCACTTGGAGAACTTAGCATATAGCTTCTGCTCTCGCAAGGAATGAAGCACAATTCTCAAATGTTGCTCATGCTCACCAAGGCTCCGTGAGTAGATCAGTATATCATCAATGAAAACAATAACAAATGAGTCGATAAACGGCCTGAACATCCTATCCATCAAGTCCATAAATGTTGCGGGGGCATTAGTCAAGCCGAAGGACATCACTAGAAACTCATAATGGCTATATCTGTAACGAAATGCAGTCTTCGGAACATCAGAAGCCCGAATCTTCAACTGGTGATAACCCGATCTCAGATCAATCTTAGAAAACACCCGAGCACCCTGCAACTGGTCAAACAAATCATCAATGCGCGGTAGAGGATACTTGTTCTTGATGGTCACCTTATTCAACTGACGATAGTCAATGCACATCCGCATAGACCCATCCTTCTTCTTCACAAATAAGACCGGAGCACCCCACAGTGACACACTCGGCCTGATGAACCCCTTGGCCAACAACTCCTCAAGCTTCTCCTTCAACTCCTTTATCTCCTTAGGAGCCATACGATAAGGGGAATGGAAATAGGCTGAGTATCTGGAGCCAAATAACTACAGAAGTCTATATCTCGATCTAGAGGCATGCTTGGAAGATCTGAAGGGAACACATCTGGAAACTCTCGAACAACAGGCACTAAATCAATGGTAGGAGACTCGACGGTGGTGTCCTGCACAAAAGCAAGGTAAGCTAAGCAACCTTTCTCGACCATGTGTCGAGCCTTCATATAGGAAATGACCAGACTGAATCCACTAACTGAAGAACCCCTCCACTCTAACCTCGGCGAATCAGGCATGGCTAATGTAACTGTCTTGGCATGGCAATCCAACACAACATGATAAGGAGATAGCCAATCCATACCCAAAATAACCTCGAAATCAACCATATCGAGCAATAACAGGTCGGCTCTACTCTCAAGCCCACAGAAGGTAATCACACAAGATCGGTAGACCCGATCTACTACCATAGAATCGGCCACAGGAGTGGACACATACAAAGGAGAACCCAAGGACTCACGAGGAACATCCAGAAAATGAGAAAATAATGCGGACACATATGAGTATGTAGACCCTGGATCAAATAGCACTGAAGCCTCCCTACCACAGACTGAAATAATACCTGTAATCACGACGTCTGATCTGGCCGGAATAGCATAGAATCTGGCTGTATCACCTCAAGACTGAGCTCCCCCAGAACGAGCTGGAGCTGACCGACCCCCTTCTGACTGGCCTCCCTCTCTAGGACGGCCCTTGCCAACCTGACCCCCACCGCTAGGTGGTCGAACTGCTAGTGCTGAAAACATAGAGTGGTGACTCTGTTGCACGACCTTGCCCCTAGTGGGGGAAATCCCTCTGCACGTGGCCTAAGTCCCCACACTCGTAGCATCTCAAATGTGACATATCCTGTTGTCCTGTGGAGTAAGAGTCCCGAATGGCCGAAGTGCGATGAGAATCATCTGACACAACACTGAAATAGGAACCAGAGGATCTCTGACAGCTGGAGTAACCACTGGATGAACTGTGGATGGCTGGAGGACGGTAGGAGCGCTCTGGCATGGCGCTGAACTGAGGCCTTGCTGAAACACCCCTGGGAGGTAGTGAAGGTGTTGTATATGAAGGCCTACTGAACTGACCGCCTCCGAACTGACCCTTCCCCTAACTGGAGCACCCCTGAAGTCACTTGAGGATCTGGCCCTCTTGTCCTGCTGACCCTGCTCCCTGCTCCTCAGTCGGTAACCCTCAACCCGTCGATCTATCTCGACTACAAGCTGGTACGGGGTACCCATCTCTACCTCTCTGGCAGTAGAGGTCCTGATACCTGGATGTAAGCCTGCCACTAACCGCCGCACCCTCTCGGCATAAATGGGCAATATAATGAGAGCATGGCGGGATAACTCTGAAGACCTCGCCTCATAATCCGTCACGGACATCTTCCCCTGCTCTAACCGCTCAAACTGACCCCGAAGCTCCTCCTTCTCAGACGACGGAGTGTATCTATCCAGAAATAGCTGAGTAAACTGACTCCACGTGACAGGAGAAGAATCCGCTATCCTGCTAATAACATATGACTGCCTCCATCGGCGAGCTCGACCCTCAAGCTGAAATGTAGTGAAGTCTACCCCATGCGACTCTAATATCCTCATGTTGTGCAGTCTGTCCCTGCATATGTCAATGAAATCCTGGGCATCCTCGCCCCGCTCACCACCGACGACTGGAGGGAGAAGCCGGGTACATCTATCTAGCATCTTCTGCTGGTCTTTCTCTGCAACTGACTTGGGATCTGGCTGTGCTACTATAGGCTGAACTCCACCCACGGGCGGTGTACCTGGAGTTTGATGCGTTGCTGCCTGTCCGGTGGACTGAGCGGTAGGGGTCTGAACTCCCCCTTCCTCTTGGGAAGTGGCAGGATCTGCCGGAAGTACGCCTGCCTGGGACATGGTGCCCATGAATCTCAACATGCGGCCCATGACCTCCTGGAAGCTTGGCGCCGTCATAAAGTCCGCTGGACCAGGAGCAACGGGAGGCAACTCATCCCGCTACTCGATAATAGGATCCTCAAGTGGTGCAACTAGTACAACTCTGGGACGCCCTCGTCCCCTGCCTCGAGCAAGTGCCCTACCCCTGCCCCTACCACGGCCTCGAGCGGCGGGGGTAGTAGCCTCTCCTAAATTAGGAACATGAGAAGCACGCGTCCTCACCATCCGTGAGAGAGTATAAGATCAAATATGAGTACATCATCGGTTGCGCGATATGATATGAACAAAGAGGAGTTTCTTAACACCCTATAGCCTCCTATAGATAAGTACAGAAGTCTCCATACCGATCCGCAAGACTCTACTGGGTCTGCCCGTGACTCGTGAGACTACGTGAACCTAAAGCTCTGATACCACGTTGTCATGACCAAAATCCTAATTTAGGTCGCGATGGCGCCCAACAGCGGGGTTAGGCCAGCCAACATGAATGACACTATGAGTTACCTTCCCCAGTTGCCTAACATTCCAACATTTACCAATTTGTAATCAGATATGAATATGATAATAGCATGCGATATGAAGTAAAACCATAAATACGTGAACCAAATGATAAGCATGTCTATATAATATATACAGCCCAAAAACCCAAAATATACGCTACGTGTGTGCCAGGAACTAATGTCACGAGTGTCACGAGAAACTATCGGAATATACAAGATACATATATATACAAATCCACAGTCTGGATGAAATAAACGGGGAAGATAACAAAAGGAACTTCGGGGTGCTGCTAGGAGGTCGCCAGGAAGAGCAGCTCACCGTGAAGTCTAATCACACAAATCAGTATCTAGCACCGGCCTGATAATCAGATGTACCAGCCTCCGGACCTGTACAATCAAGTACAGAAGAAGAAGAAGTGCAGCATGAGTACATAAATAAATATGTACCCAGTGAGTTTCCTGTCTAAACTCGAAGGAGTAGTGACGAGAGGTCGACTAGATACTCACTAAGGTCCAGCAATATAATATAAAAATAGATATGGCTAAAGCAGTAGGCATGTGAAGCAGAAATCAACAAGTACATAAGCAAATAATGTAATCCAAGCAACAACTGAAAATGAATTGCAAGTTCCAAATCCTCCGTTTACACAATACATGTCAATCCCACTATAAGTGACTCAGACTCAGGTGATAATACAATACCAAAACAAGACAACCGGCCGGAGTCATTAGGGTGGTCATAAGGACTGAGGTCATAAGCTAACCCATGATCGCGAATCATATCAACGACTCGCGTGCTGACTCAATAGTAATAAGTTGGCCCACGATCGCGCATCATACCTGCGACTCGTGTGCTGACTCGATAATGATAAGCTGACCCACGATCGCGCATCCAGTCTGCGACTCGTCTGCCGACTCGATAATGATAAGCTGACCCACAATCGCGCATCATGCCTGCACTCATGTGCTGACTCGATAATAATAATATATAAGCTGGTCCGCGATCGCGCCTCCAGTCTGCGACTCGTGTGCTGACTCGATAATAATAATATATAAGCTGGTCCGCGATCGCGCCTCCAGTCTGCGACTCGTGTGCTGACTCGATAACAAGTGGATATACATATATAGGTACATATGTGTACCGACTCAACAGTGAACTCAACAGGATTCTGCCAATACCACTGTAGCCAACGGGGATTGAAATCATAATATTTCACCTTTCCATGTCATCTAACCAACAATCACAACTTACACTATGTGATTGCGAGGATGGGGCTGCAATCGCGAAGGCATGGAGTCCAGCCTTCCACGATCGCGAAGGCCAAGGGCCCAACCTTCTGTGATCGCGATGAGGAAGTTGCGATCACGAAGAACAATAAGAATCCCATCCAAATTCCTTCTCCGCGATCGCGACCCACCTTCTGCGATCACGAAGAAGGAAACTAGACAGCAAAAATCTGGTTTTTCCAACTTAGCTCCCGGGGGTCCAAAACTCACACGAGACCCTCGGGACCCCGTCAAAAAGCACCGGCAAGTCTGTATTCATGCTACGAACTCGCTCGAACTTCCGGAACGTGAAAAAAATCAACGAAACTCAGAATTAAACCCCAAAACCAAATTGAATCAAACATAAAAACTTAAGATTCTAGAATTCACTTCCATGCATCGAACAAGCCTATACTACTCGGGATGACATCACATTTTGCAGACAAGTCATAATTGACATACGGAACTATTCCCGATCCCGAAATTCCGTTCGGACCTCGATAGCATAAAATCACGTCCCAAACCAAATTTCAAACATAAAGAAATCCTGATTTCCATTTCGGGCGGCGAAATGCTCCCGGCTCATCGAAAACCCAAGCCGAACATACGCCCAAGTCTGAAATCATCATACAGAGCTACTGGAGCTATCAGAACTCGATTCCGAGGTCATTTGCTCAAAATGTTGACCGAAGTCAAACTTGGCCAAATAGGCCAACCTTAAAGAACCAGGTGTTCCTAAATGACTCAAACCATTCGCAAATCCCGAACCACCTGTCCCCGCAAGTCATAAAGAACGAATAGCCGCTATGGAAGGTTTCATTTAGGGGAACGGGATTCTAATACGCAAAACAACTGGTCGGGTCGTTACAACCATATTAAGGGAATCTAGACAGTGGAGCCTCAGTAACTTTACTAATGTTATGGACCCTCTCCCAATATTCCTCACCTGAAAGTGTCGGAGGTGGAGAATCATATTCTACTTTATTCTTTTTAATGCATTTTTCATCCTTCTAAATTCATGTTCAATAGGAAAGAATTGACGGTGACAATCAAACAATGATTTCTTTTGGCCATGTTTCAAAGTGAACGCTTTACCATTTTCATGTTGTAAGGACAAGCTAGCTTCCTAGCAGTCATCAACCCAGACAACATCCCATACGCAGGAAAATCGTTAATAGACCACATTAAATTAGCTCAGAGTATAATATTCTGCCTGGTTGATAGGTCATATGTTTCAACATCTTCATGCCACAACCGTTTTAGCTCATCAATCAAGGGTTGCAAGTATACATCACTCAAACTTTTTGGATGACGAGGATCGGGGATAATACAATTTAAAAATATATATGGACTAGTCATACACAACTAAGGTGGTAGATTATAAGGTGTAAGAAAGACATGCCATCGTGATATCGTGTCGCATATATTGAAAAAGGCGTGACACAATCCGCACATAAACCTAACCGAATGTTCCTTGGTTCACTAGCATAATCTAGATATGTCCTATCAAAGTGCTTTCAAGCTTCTCTATCTGAAGGATAAGACATAACACCATGTGGTCTTCTATTTTCAAAGTGCCATCTCATTTGAGTAGTAGAACTCATCCATGCATATAACCTCTTTAATCTAGGTATAAGAGGTAAATAACGCATCACATTCACAACGATCCTATTACCGCTGGAAAGCCTCATGAAACGAAGTTTTTCTCAGAATTTACAACTTTCTAAATTCGCAACATCTTTATAATTTAACATGCAACAATCTTCACAACAATCAGTTCTCATCGATGAAAAGTCCTAACTTAGAAACCAATCTCTTTGCCTAACGTAAATCACCAGGTAAGTTGATATTTGGGTCAACTAGTTCACTCATAAGGTCAATCAATTATCTCATGGCCGCTTGAGAAATATTCCAATCATATTTGATACTTAGTTATCTAACTGCAAGAAACAACTTAGAGTGCAGACTTCCTTCACGTAGTGGACGACTAGATTCCTCTAACTGTTCATAAAAATGTTTTGCATCATCATTAGGAGTTTTTTCAACATTTTCATTTCGCTCACCCCCGGAGTGCATCCCAAAAGCATCCACAACCATATCTTGAATTCTAGAATCATGATTTCTATTCTCCACCGACCTACTACTTTCACCAACAATAATGTTATGAAATATTCCACGGCTACCATCGATCTCTCCATGATTAGTCCACATAAAGTAATTCTCTATAAACCCCCTTTCTATAAAGATGAAGCTTAACTTCCTCTGATTTTGTAAACTTCATACAATCGCACTTGACACAGGGGGACCTAATTACTCCTTCAATTTGGTATGATGAAAGTGATATTTCATGTCTAATAAAGTCATCAACCCCTTCTACAAAATCCTCCCTGCAATACCCATTTCCCAAGGCATGTAGTCCTCCTTCCACAGAACCCATATACCACTTTGCCACTCTCTCACTTCGGTCAAACTCCTTTAGGCAACTATTCGACTCATGTTTCTCACACTTGGCCTTCAAGAAGTTTACCCACCGTAAGACACCTCCCACATGTCATTCCTCATCCTTCGCTGCCCAATTGTTGCCTTACATCAACATCATCTCCATAGTGCTTGGACCAATAGATCGCCACCAACTCTATCGTGAAATCGCCAAACATCGCCATCTCTGACAATCGCATATCAAACACAATTTCCAAACACATTCCCTCGAAGGCAGATTGAAGAAGGCCATAACATCGGCGAACCTTAATGCGTTCAACAAGGACGATGACACCACATCACAATTGTGAACTCTACCACGCTCGAAAATGCCAAGCCTCGTTACTCCATCACCCTACATCTGAACATTCCTAGTCGGATTGCCTTTCCTCCGCCGAAAATAGAATACTGAATCTATGAATCATGCACTATGTAAAACCTCCTTTCAGGTCATTCACTGCCTCGATGCCTAAACAAGCATCCTACCATTACACAAACACTGTGCGATAGCAACACACGAATCATCATAACAGTCAATGCCAAATACCAAAACCATAGGTAATACTAATACTGAGCTGAAACGACAGGACGACCTATGAAAGACGACGGTAATAGCCCAATCAAATACGCATGTAAAAACATTCTTCACCATATATGTAGTACTATGACAATTCCTCAATTCGCAATCCATTACAAGCGCTTTACGTCATATAAGATTGAATAGGAATTAAATAAAGGTACAAGCCTCAAAAGGATCAGTTCGTACAATGAGGAATCAAAAAGGGAAGTGCTCCTAACAGCCCTGTAGCCTCTTGAAGATAAGTACACACGTTTCCGTACGAATCCGCATGACTCTACCAATATTTCACAACCCATTTTCTCCCACCGTAAGTCTTTGTGACGGTACCTAGTCGCTACGACTAGGTAAGCCTAATAATATCTAAATAACATAAATAAAGCAGAAATTAACAACTAAACTTCAATAGATACTTTATATTGATAAAAATGCCACACGGTATGTACAAGAATACCATCGCTCAAGTATAAACAGTATTCCCAGAACCCGGTAATCACGAGTCACAAGCTCTACAAAATTTGTCTAATTATTTTCTATACATAGTGTCTAAAGAAAATAAGGGAGGAAAATAATATAAGGGATAGAGGGGGACTCCCAGGATCTGCGGACGCGGGCAGAAGTCAGATGTACCTGGATCTTCAGTAAGTTGCAGCGACTGCAATAATAGTGAGGCGGGTAAGATGAATCTGGATCTGCCCACGGAAAACATGTGAAGGAAAGGGCGTGAGTAAACTTCAACGGTACCCAGTAAGTGCCCAGCCTAACTTCAGTTGAATAGTAACGAGGTCAGGTCAAGACCCTACCGAAAAATACATATTTAATAAAGAAAAACAACGAATATATGATAGTAATAAAAACCGAAATGTTACAAGGAAAAAATCAGTGAAAATCAACAACTCAGAACACAACAGCGCAACAGAGGGATATCCCGAGATACCGTCTCGTGGTCCCAAACGTAAATGTGCAGGGGGTCTCTCGGAATACCGTTCCGTAATCCCAAAGTAAATATGCAAGGCAAGGGGATTTCTTGGAATACCGTTTCGTAGTCCCATAGTAAAAATGCAAGACAAGGGGATCTCCCGGAATACCATTCTATTGTCCCAAAGTAAACATGCAATACATGGAGATCTCCCAGAATACCGTTTCATAGTCCTAAAGTAAATATGCAGCAAAACAACAAGATTCAATAATCAAAGCACGAAGTCTCACAATATATCCTAAGTACAAGATAAGGAAAAATGGTAAAAACTACTAAACAGGTTGCACGCAATTCAAGTAGACAGTTAAGGCAAGTAGGCATGCTTTCTTAGTCTATCGTAATGCTACACAAGTTAGTAAGTTCAATTAAGAGGAAATACATGTTGTGATTTAATGAAAAATTGGGTTTTTCAACAAATAGCCCGTGTACGTACTCATCACCTCAGGTACACGGCGCTTATATAACAACAATAGTACCAATCCTAAAGGGAGTTCTCCCACGCAAGGTTAGGTAAGCCACTTACCTCGAACCAAGCTCAAGTCAATCTAAAATAACGCTTGTCCCGGGAATATCTGACTCTGATTGGCCAAAATCTAGCCAAAACCAATTATATATCATAAATATAACTACAAGAAACTAATCTGGCGAACAAAATCATAGTTAAAACATGAAATTGGAAAGTCGCTCAAAAAGCCTCCCCGAGCTCACGGCTCTGAATCGGATAAAAATTATAATTATGAACACCCATTCACTCACGAGTCTAGACATACCAAATTTGCTCAAATCCGATACCAAAATCATGATCAAAACCCAAAAATTCGGCCTAAGAAGTTTTCTAAATATTTTCCCCAATTTTAACCCCAAATCCAAAATTAAATGAAGAAATCAAGCATAGAATTATGAAGTATAATTACTTTCGGATATAGAACACTTACCCTAATCCATATGGTGAAAAGCGCCTAAAAATTGCTTCAATCCTAGCTCCATAGCTCTAGATATGTTAAAAATGATCGAAACCTCAAAATATAGCTTCTGCACAGGTATTTACTCTTCACGATCACGGAAAATTCTTCGCAATAACGAAGCACAACATTTCTCAGCCCAAAATTTGCCATTCGCGATCGCGGAAAATGCTTTGAGATCGTAAAGAACAAATGCCCAGCTCTTCCATATAGTCTCTAGTATAATGGTCATAACATTTTGTACAAAACTCCAAATTGCAAATGGTTTAATGTTCTGAAAACTAGACACCAAGATCTACAACTTTTTGTTTTGTTCATCTCCTAATTCCTTATAGAATCTGAGATATAAACTGCCAAAGACAGCCCTATGAAACACAAATATCTTCTTCATTTTCCCAGATAGGCTGTAGTGTACCACTCATAACGTTTTGTACACAACTCCAAATGAAAAATGGTTTGACTTTCTGAAAACTAGACACAAAGGGCTACAACTGTTGCCTTTGGATCATCTCCTAATTCTTTATAGATTGCAAAAAACAAGCTTCCAAAGTTGGATCAGTGTAGCAGAAACTTTCCTCTATGCGATCGCGAAAGGCCTTCCGCGATCGCGAAGCACTGGCCAATTTCTCTCATTTTACTCATCCTGATCGCGACTGGTTCCCCGCGATCGCGTAGCATACTGTTGTAGCCAAAAACCTGCAGCTAAAAATGGCTTAGAAATGGTCCAGAACCATTCTGAAACTCACCCGAGCCCCTCGGGACCCCGTGGGAACATACCAACAAGTCCCTAAACATATCACGGACTTAGTCGAGGCATCAAATCACATCAAACAACGCTTAAAACACGAATCACACCCCAATTTGTGTCTGATGAAACTATGAAATTCCAATATCTACATTCGATGCCGGAACCTATCAAAGCACGTCCGATTGACATCAAATTTTGCACACAAGTAAAATTCGACATCACGAACCTACTCCTACTTCCAAAATTTGAATCTGACCCCGATAACAAAAGTCCACTCCCGGTCAAACTTCTCAAAAACTATCAAATTTATATCTTTCGCCAAATGACCCCGAAATGATCTACATACCTCCAAATCCACTTATGGATGCTCTCCTAATACCAGAATCACCACACAGAGTTATTCCCAGTCTCGAAATTCCAAACGGACATCGATAACATTGAAATACACCTCAACCCAAATTTATGGAATTCTTCCAAAATGCCAACTTCCACAATAGGCACCGAAACGCTCCCAAGTCATCCAAAACCCGATCCGGACATACGTCTAAGTCCAAAATTATCATACGAACCTGTTGGAACCTTCAAATCCTGATTTCGAGGTCGTTTACTCAAAAATACACTTTGATCAATTCTTCCAACTTAAAACTTTTGAAATGAGAATTTTCTTTCTCAATCAACTCTGAGCTTCCCGAAATTCAATTCCGACCATGCATGCAAGTCACAATACCTGAAGTGAAGGTACTCAGGGCCTCAAAACCGCTGAACGACACGCTAGAGCTCAAAATGACCGGTCCGGTCGTTACAATCTATCACGACATAATTGTCACGACCCCAAATAATAAACTATCCGTGATGGCGCCTATCGTGGAACTAGGCTAGCCAACAATTACATATTTACCCTTTTCTTTTCAAAAATTTCCCAAATCATTATCAGCATATCATAAAATATATATAAATATCTGAATTGTTTTTTATGCAAAACAAACAAACTACACAGTCTATAACCCTTCCTAAGATCTGGAGCCCACAGGTCATGAGCATCTAAGAATACTACCAAGGATACTACTGTCACAATACATAAATCTCGGAACAGGGAAACTAGTACAAAACAAGGAAGGGAAGCAGAGATGTTGTGAGCGCTGAATAGCTACCTCGATATCCCAACTCCGACTCCATGCGTCATAAGAAAACTAGTGCTCGGCACCAACACCTGAATCTGCACACAGAGGTGCAAGGAGTAATGATGAGTACGCCAACTTAGTAGTAATGAAAATAAATCAGGTCTTGAGCAGTAAGAAAACACACAGGATCAAATAATCAAGTCATAATAAACAGTATTTCTTTCCAACAGTGTATACATCAAATCAGTATGCTTTAAAAGCCAATTTCGGTAACACTCCTTTGAAAAAGATATGGTTTCTAGTAAATTCAGTGAAATACCCAAAAGGTATTAGTTTTAAGATGAAATGAATCATAAATATTCACTCAGGTAAAGCAAGTATCATAAACCGCCCCTCAAGGAAGTCACCACTCAGAATCACACACTCAGCATACCTCACAATCACTCAGCATCAGCCCCTCGGGCAACCTCACCGTCACTCATGCGTCCCAATCACTCATCGCTTGGAACTCGGCACTCGCACTCAGTAGGTACCTGCGCTCACTGGGGGCATACACACTCCGGAGGGGCTCCTACAGCCCAAGTGCTATAATAAGCCAAATCATGGCCTCAATACCTCTGGCCTCATAACAACGTAACATGCTGCGGCGTGCAGCCCGATCCAATATCATATCCTCACAAATCAGTCCCTCGGCCTCACTCAGTCATCATATATAATGTAACATGCTGCGGCGCGCAGCCCGATCCATAATATCCTCACAACATTGGCCCTCGGCCTCACTCAGTCAGAAATTTCTCAAAAAGCCGCTCGGGCTATCAGTAAAACGGGGTACTCGACCCAAAATATCATTTTAAATCACTAACAATGTAAATAAGACTGAGTTTTGAAATCAGTTAAACATAGCATGACTGAGTGTAAAACATGAATCAACATAGTGAGGAATAGTAGTAAATAGCCGCCAAGGGGTCCAAACAGGTCGGCACAAGGCCCCAAACATGGCGTACAACCCTAAAAATACGGTAATAGTCTTAAAACATAATTTATCATATGATTTAGAAATAATTACGCAACTCATAGTTGCCACGGGAAGGAGCAAGTCTGAATCCCTAATTACTGCACGCCAACCACTCGTCATCCAGTGTGTGTGTCACTCTAAAACAGTGAGAAAATGCTATGTTCGGGGTTGCATACCCTGAGGACAAGATTTAAAGTCATTACTTACCTCAAACCATCCCGAAAAGCTACTTCGCAATACTCTTGCCCCTCGAATCGGCTCCCGAATTCTCCGAATATATCAAAACAAGATTTATCACATCAAAAACATCTCGGGAGATGAAACCCAATCGAAAAATATCAACATTAGGCACAATTCCTGAAATTGGCTAAACCCGACCCCCGGGCCCACGTCTCGGAACTCGATAAAACTTACACCATATTGATCCTTATACTCTCACAAGTCTATACATATCAAGAACAATGAAATCGGAGTTCAAATGACCCCTCATATCCCCATTAGAAGGTCTCTTAATTTCAAGCCCTAATTACGCCTTTTTACACTGATTTTCCCCAAATTATCACCACTAATTAGGTATTTAATCACATATAATCGAGTTACGAAGTCAAGAATCTTACCTACAAGTGATTCCCTTTTGGTTTCCTCAAAAATCCCTCTCAAAAGCTTCAATCCCGTATAAGAATGGTGGAAAAGAGAAGAAGGGTCGCGGACTTGGCTATTTAATACTACACGGGCATTTCCTTCATCGCGATCGCGGAGCACAAACTAAATCGTCATGGCGGAACATTCCATGCGATAGCAAACCTTCACCTCACAAACCAGTGCGATCGCAGCCAGAACCACGCGATCGCGAAGAACATCCCCCTCAGCTCCTACCCAACTCACTACCTTATGCGATCGCGACCCTGACCACGCGACCGCAAAGCGTACCCTGCCAAACTAACGCGATCGCGAAACTCTCCATGCGATCGCAATGAAAAAACTTAGACCCCCACATATCTAACCCTACGCAATCACAGGAACCCCTACGCGATCGCGTAAAAGAACACCAGAGCCAAAACACACCAAAAATTTGTAGCTTCCAAACATCCAAACTAAGTCCGTTAACCACCCGAAACACACCCGCGGCCCTCAGGATCTCAACCAAACATAGCAACACATCCCATAACCTCATTCAAACTTAGTCGAGCCTTTAAAACACCTAAAACAACGCAAAAATACCAAAAGCACATCAAATTCAAGCCTGTAAACTTTGAAATTTCTAAATTCCACCAACGTTGCCGAAACCATCCAAAACATCTCCGATTGATCTGAAACTTTGCACACCTATCCAAAATGAAATTAAGAACCTTTTCCAACTATCGGAATTCCATTCCGACCACGATAGCCTATTTTCCACTACCGACCGGAAATCGTCAAAAACTAACTTTCGCCAATTCAAGCCTAAATCTACACCGGACATCAAACTTACATTCCGAACACACTCCTAAGTCTCAAATCACCTAACGAAGCTATCCGAGCCAAAAAATTTGCATTCGGAGATCGTTTACCAAGAAGTCAACTCCTAGTTGACTTTTTCAATAACAAGGCTACCTTAAGAGACTAAGTGTCTCAATTCTCACCACAACCGCTCCAAACCCGAACCATCCGATTACAACACAACATACACAGTATAACCAATACATGACAATTAAAAAACAGGAATAATAGTGAAAAATCTACGAAACGAGCGGTCGGGTCGTTACATTCTCCCCCACTTAAACACATGTTCGTCCTCGAACATTCCTAGAGTTGTTCCAAACACCGCAAAAATAGTCGTGTAACCTACCATGCACACATTCTGAGGTAATCCCACATCACCCTACCCTCTATAGGTCCAATAGCACCACATAGTTGAAATTTCAAAATCCAATCCTACTCATAACCTTAGAACCGAGTTCCCACTTCTGAACTAATTTACAAGATTAAATCCCACAAATATAAGCTGAAATAGTCTGCACACGCTGTATCAAGCCATATCCGTAACCCAAGATGAAATCACCTAAAATACCGCATGACTCAACCACCCATAACGATGATCCTAATCACAATAGATGCTCCAAATAACCCAATACCGGTATATATCCTCCTATCAAGCAATGCCTCGCTCTAACACTTCCATATATTGCCGGTAATGATACAACACGTAGAAGCTAGCAACCATTCGTCCGATCAGCATCAATACCATCCAGAGCCATAATTTGTGCAACTTGTGCACTCAATAACCACATCCCAAGAGCTCAATCATAAAATAGAGAAGATTCAAACGAGAGGACTATCCTGCCATTACTTATTACCATCACAACATCATGCTAGAAGCCTGGCACACCGTAAAATCAGAACACACGAATCTGACACCAAGGATCATGCCTCTACCTAACTCTGCTGCAGAGCGTGATCCCATCCAACCGCTGGACCATATGATATACTCCAATCCACCTTGCTCAAAATCAATAAGCATGCGAAATTTGACATCAATTACTGAAAGTGCATTTCCATAACCACAGGGGAAATCGGACGATACCAAGCCACCTGAACCAGAAAGAAAATAACCAATACGTCTCAATCCTGCAACACCTAATTACTTACCCTACTCAAATATCGCTATAAAGCCCAGATAGAACTGCACCCTATGCACATACAACCAATGATCACAACTCCTCGAAACACTGAAAGTTAACTCATAGATCGCTCAAAAGCACGAATAAGCTCGATGACAATCAAATGGTACATCCCTCAACAATGGCAATTCAGACTCAACACTTTCAACTCGGTGCAGAACACAAACCCATACTGGCCTACCAATAACTCTAAGTCAACTCTGGTCACCCACAACAGGTAGATAACTCTCCGAAAGTTCATAATGACTGAATCATGGCATATACTAACACCTGACTAGCTTTTCTTGCATCCTCGTAATTCAGAACTACAAAAATAATTTGGTTATGAAAGCTCCTAGTATTGAAGTCCCTGAAGCGCACAAATTACTATATCTTATCTCCACTCCACCGCTCGAATATATAACACATCTCTAATACTCAATCATTCCACGAGGGATACCCCTAAAATTCTTCTGTGACACCAAGCAACCATGAATATCAGCAGTGACTCAACAGAAGAGCATTGTAACACCAATGAAGCACCCCTAACCCAACACATTTCCCTCTTCCAGATGTATACCCTCATCAAGCCACCCAATAGTGGTATCCATTACCTAGTCATCTGAAACTGCCAGTGCTGACCTTCCTTCCAGAACTGAACCGTGACCTCACCTATGCCACTCTCCACTATACACAAAATACCGCATACGCCATGAAATCCTATGATAAATATGAGAACTTCATGTTCCCTTCCTCTCCACAAACAACTACGTACCCAACTTGTCCAGAACTTTCCATTGATCCCATTCGGAAGCAAAATTACTATACATCACATGGCCCTCGCGCCAGTAGAAAATATACATCTCTAATCGTGGTAGAAACCCTCAAGAACTCTCTGAATCCCATTCGTACAACACCAAACCGTAAGAACTGAATCCTTTTAACTCAACCAAGCTACGAATGCCACCAAATCCCAAGAGAATTGCTAAGAAACACAAGTAACAACTCATTACTTCATAACACCCACATAACTAATCATATCCCTTATTGTTTATCATGCCGATCCGACCTACTACCAGTTGTCATATTCATTCAAGTTCCTTCTGACTAACCTTCACATTGATACTTCCTCTTGCTATAATACCGCAATACTCAATCCCGACTCACTGCACGAAACCCGAGCATAAAATATACTATCTAAGGCTCATAAGCCGCTGAGTACTCCCTCAAATATCCCGAAAAGCACCCCATTAGAAATACTTACCCTGAAGAGACTTCCTGCGAGTTTAAAGTCATTACCTTCACTTTGCTGATACTGATGGATAGAATTCATGATAAGGTAAATATACCACAAGCCTTGACACCTTCCCTGTAAATCTCAGTTCTAGCCCCTATCACACCTTGAAGATCCTCAATCGCTACATATAACCTTGAATCCGTCTGAACCATTCTCGAATGTCATTCACTCTACGCAATATAAATTACACTAACCAAGTAAATAGAATGACTTGACCCCGCTTGCAAACCACATACTAGGAAAGTAATCAACACCTTTGAAGCAACAAGCACACTCATACATTGCATACACTACACTTACCAGTACAACTTAATCATTCAATAAATTCCATTATCCGTAAAGTACATTACAACTTGTATCAAAGAAATTCCATTAATCGAGTCATTCCCAGACTCCACCTCTGCAGGTCATAACTGATTCACCAACATACCTCGAACCAAAACCAATACAACACATAATTATGTAATGAACTTATCATTAGCGGGGTACCCCACTTGGCTCAAAGCCAAAGATCAAGATAAACAATAACTCATGATGCCCATACACTATAACTGCCACCATATTGTGGTGAGGTTCAACTAAATCCTCCACGAGCTCATATGACCCAAACCATCTAACCCTCGAATCATATGCAAATCTTGTATTCACTATAGTAATGGTCATGCCAACTCCCAAAAGAGATCTAAACTCAAATTACAACATACATTATTTACTAATAGAGAGAACTTACTATGGATAAACATAAGGGTCACACACTCAGGACAACCCATAGGAGATACCCCTGCCTGCTTAGCCTCAAAATGATATCTCCCTATACACTTCCAAAAATCATAGCTATCACGCAATCAGTATACCTTCCTACATTAGAACATGACCACTGCCTGCCCTCGAGACATCCCATTAAGCGATATAAGAACCTGAAGCTGATGGCAATACTAACACTGGAGCTGTGGTCAAGGAAATCTTGAGCTTCTGGAAGCTCTACTCACACTCGTCTGACCACATGGATACCTTCACTAGACACCACGTGTCTCAAGAATGCTACTAAACTGAGCCAAAAAATCATACTTGGAGAACTTCGCACAAAGCTTCTCCTCCCTATATCCTTGTAATACCATCATCAAATGCTGAGTATGCTACCCTGGCTACGAGAGTACGACGGGATGCCATCAATAAATACAATAACAAATGAGTTACAACACGGCTGAATATATCGTCAATCAAATACATGACCGACGTTGGGGCATTAGTCAGCCCAAAAGGCATCACTAGGAGCTTAGAACACAACAGGAAAATCCACTCCACTCCATAACTACGCTACACGAGAGGTCCTATAATACACTCACAACTCGAAGACATATTCTAATTCAATACATAAGTCAAATACTCAATGGTTCTTGCCACATCTCCCGCCAATCCATTTATGTCACAATCAAACAACCTGAACACATCAACCATCAGGTCACACTCACCATGTAGTAACCTAGTTATAAAGTTCCATCAATGAGGACACTAACAGACATATAAAGTCTCCAAATACATGTGCTCATACAAACGAAATCGCAACACTCAAGTCACAGACAGAATCCGACCTCAAGTCCTCCAGATTGACCCATACATGCTAAAAATAACATCTCATCCATGAAAGTCACAAGACGTCGATGTACAACTGATACCAAGCGCTCACGTGTGCATTCGAATACACGAAAGAAATTCAAGGAGTTACGCTTTGGCTGAATAAAATGGATTCACACGACAAGAATTCAAGAATGTGGAGTGGATTCACTAAACCTGTTCATGACTGTTAAGTCCTATGTAACCTAGTGCTCGATACCAACTTGTCACAACCTCAAATCATAAATCGGTTGTGATGGCGCCTATCGTGGAACTAGGCTAACCAACAATTACATATTTACAGTTTTCTTTTCAAAAATTTTCCAAATCATTATCAACATATCATAAAACATATATAAATCTCTGAATTTTTTTATGCAAAACAAACAAACTACACAGTCTATAACCCTCCCCAAGATCTGGAGCAAACAGGTCATGAGCATCTAAAAATACTACCAAGGATACTACTATCACAATACATATATATCGAAACATGGAGACTAGTACAAAACAAGGAAGGGAAGCAGAGATGCTGTGAGTGTTGAACAACTACCTCAATGTCCTAACTCTGGCTCCATGCGTAATAAGAAAACTAGTGCTCGGCACCAGCACCTGAATCTGCACACAGAGGTGCAACGAGTAATGATGAGTACGCCAACTCAGTAGTAAAGAAAATAAATCAGGTCTTGAGTAGTAAAAAAACACACAGGATCAAATCATCAAGTCACAATAAACAATCATTCTTTCCAACAGTGTATACATCAAATCAGTATGCTTTAAAAGCCAATTTCGGTAAAACTCCTTTGAAAAAGATATGGTTTCCAGTAAATTCAGTGAAATACCCAAAAAGTATTAGTTTTAAGATGAAATGAATCATAAATATTCACTCAGGTAAAGAAAGTATCATAAACCGCCCCTCGGGCAAGTCACCACTCAGAATCAGTCACTCAGCATACCTCACAATCACTCTGTCACTCATGCCTCCCAATCACTCGTCGCTCGGCACTCGGTACTCACACTCAGTAGGTACCTGCGCTCACTGGGTGTACAAACTCTGGAGGGGCTCCTACATGCCAAACCCTATAACAAGACAAATCATGGCCTCAATCACTCTGGCCCTCGGCTTATCTCATATCATAACAGCATAACATGCTGCGGTGTGCAGCCCGATCCAATATCATATCCTCACAAATCAGGACCTCGGCCTCAATCAGTCATCATATACAATGTAACATGCTGCAGCGCGCAGCCCGATCCATTATATCCTCACAACATTGTCCCTCGACCTAACTCAGTCAGCAACCACTCAAAAAGCCGCTCGGGCTATCGGTAAAACGGGGTACTCGACCCAAATTATCATTTTAAATCACTAACAATGTAAATAAGTCTGAGTTTTGAAATCAGTTAAACATAGCATGACTATGTGTAAAACATGAATCAACACAGTGAGGAATAGTAGTGAATAGCCCCCAAGGGGTATAAACAGGTCAGAACAAGGCCCCAAGCATGGCGTCCAACCCAAAATAATACGGTAATAGTCTTAAAACACAATTTATCATATGATTCAGAATAATTGCGCAACTCATAGTTGCCACGGGAAGGACCAAGTCTGAAGCCCTAACCAGTGCACGCCAACCACTCGTCATCCAGTGTGTGCGTCACTCCAAAACAGTGAGAAGATGCTAAGTCCGGGGTTTCATACCCTGAGGACAAGATTTAAAGTCATTACTTACCTCAAACTAGCCCGAAAGCTACTTCGCAATACCCTTTCCGCTCCAATCGGCACCTGAATGCTCCGAATCAATAAAAAAAACTAGATTTATAACATTAAAATATGCTAGGGAGATGAACCCCAATCGAAAAATATCAACATTAGGTACAATTCCCGAAATTGGCTAAACCCTACCCCCGGGCCCACGTCTCGGAACTCGATAAAATTTGCACCATAATTATCCTCCTCCTCTCACGAGTCTATACATATCAAGAACACTGACATCGGTGTTCAAATGACCCCTCAAATCCCCATTAGAAGGTCTCTTAATCTCAAGCCCTAATTACCCTTTTTACACTGATTCCCCTTTGGTTTCCTCAAAAATCCCTCTCAAAAGCTTCAATCCCGTATAAGAATTGTTGAAAAGTGAAGAAGGGTCGCGGACTTGACTATTTAATACTGCCCAGGCATTTCCTTCATCGCGATCGCGGACTTCCAGTCGCGATCGCGAAGCACAAAATAAATCGGCTCCTCAACAACTCTACGCGATCGCGGAACATTTCACGTGATCGCGAACCTTCACCTCACAGACCAGTGCGATTGAAGCCACAACCACGTGATCGCGAAGAACATCCCCCTCAGCTCCTACCCATCTCACTACCTTATGCGATCGCGACCCTGACCACGTGATGGCGAAACGTACCCTGCCAAACAAATGCGATCACGAAGCTCTCAATGCGATCGCGATGAAAAAACCTATACGCCCACATAGCTAACCCTACGCGATCGCAGGAACCCTACGTGACCGCGTAAGAGAACACCAGTGCCAAAACACACCAGAAATCTACAGCTTCCAAACTTCCAAACTAATTCTGTTAACAACCCGAAACACACTCGAGGCCCTAAGGACCTCAACCAAACATACCAACACATCCCATAACCTCATTCAAACTTAGTGGAGCCTTTGAAACACCAAAACCAACGCAAAAACACCATAATCACATCAAAATAAAGCCTATAAACTTTAAAATCTCTAAATTCCACCAACGATGCCGAAACCATCCAAAACACCTCTGATTGACCTGAAAATTTGAACACATATCCAAAATGACATTACGAACCTGTTCCAACTGTCGAAATTCTATTCCGACCCCGATAGCCTATTTTCCATTGCCGACCAGAAATCGCCAAAAACTAACTTTCGCCAATTCAAGCCAAAATCTACACCGGACATCAAAATTACATCCCGAACACACTCCTAAGTCCCAAATCACCTATCGAAGCTATCTGAGCCAAAAAATTTGCATTCTGAGATTGTTTACCAAGAAGTCAACTCCCGGTTGACTTTTCCAACTACAAGGCTACCTTATGAGACTAAGTGTCTCAATTCTCACCACAACCGCTCCAAATCCGAACCATCCGACTCCATAATAGTAACACAGTAGAATGAATGGAACACTGTTTAAAACTGGTGATCCCATATTAAAAGAAAGGCAAGTAGCAACTAAACAAAAATGACCGTTCCCACACCAGGTTTTAGCCAATAACCTCCACGATGTACCGAACCTCAGAATATCCAGATTTTCATGGGTCCAAATTACGGAACCCTAAACACTTGGCATCTTGTGCCCTCATTATAAACTTATAACTGCACGGGCGACTCACGTGCCAATAGATCCATTCTCGCATAGAAGGCAAGTAAAAAGGGTGTGCATCAATGCTCAACAATATCAAGATCCATCCTCTTAATCGATTAGAGTGATTAACTATGTGTATGCTTGCGCAAGTGTTCTAACATAGTTCATCCAGATAGTAATTATAGAGAAAATGGAAAACACGTAAAATGTCTCACCACAATTTTCCACAAGATAAAACTTACACAAAGTGCGCCAATACACAAATATCAACAACAACAATGCCCCAGACCATCAAAAGTCATCACACATCAATCCCTGACATAACCCACCTTGGCTCTCCACATGCACAATTAATAAATTAAATACCCATCTTGTCTCGCCACACGTGCATAAACTTGTTCCCACCTTGTCTTGCCACATGCGCAACACACATATATAGCCCGCCTTGTCACGCTGCATGTACAAATATCAATAGTGACACTAGCATGGTAGAAACCTCGTGCATCACAATAACAACTTCACGATATAAACCTCGTGCATCACAATAACAATCGCACGGAAGAAACACCATGCATCATAACAACAAGTACAATAGCAACAATGACAAAAATACAAAACGACAAGTAAATCAACTCAAGAACTTTTGATCTCGAAGAAACGGTAGAACTAGTTTACAAGGAAAAACCACAATAGAGAATACTAGTAATAATGATAACAACTTAACAAGGGAAAATATAATATATAACAACGGTCCCACAACGTACAGTTCAACAACAAGGGAGATATCACGAGTCAGTAATTCCAAATAAGGATAAGTCAACTAAGATATAAGATACCTAAACTTCTTTTGAGGTTGAGCAATTACGATAGAGACACAATAAATTCAGTTAAGGACAGGCAGCAGAAAGAGAATCATAACCTCAATTAAGGATGGACAATTACAGAAGAGACAATTATACTTTCAATTAAGGAGAAGCGATTAGGGAGGGATAGCATGGAAATAGAAGAGGTAACAACTTCAGTTAAGTCATATAAGAGTAAAATAGATAATAAGAGTGGATCATGAAGCAATTAATTCCAATTAAAGCAGGCTGAGGTGAAACTAGTAATCCAGAAAACTTAATCATAAAAAAAACAACTTCTTACTCAGCGAATGCAAAAACCTAAGAACCCTAAAAGACCAACTTTCCAAAAATAAGCCCGAGCACGTACTCGTCACCTCGCATACACAGACTTCACATGGTAAAATTAGCATTGAAGACTCAAATCCTAAAAGGTAGTTTCCCCACAAGAAATTCGGCAAGATACTTACCTCAAAGCAGACAGGCTGATACTCTAAAATGAACTTCTTGGGTGAAATGATCTCCGAACAACTCAAATCTAGAAAATATAAA
This sequence comes from Nicotiana undulata, assembly GCA_005239495.1. Lineage (NCBI taxonomy): Eukaryota > Viridiplantae > Streptophyta > Magnoliopsida > Solanales > Solanaceae > Nicotiana > Nicotiana undulata. The sequence continues at coordinate 54,380 of ML267557.1, forward strand.
TTCGAAGCATAAATAAAATTCATAGGAGACTATTCCGGATCATAAATCCTCAATCGTTATCAAAATCTTAAAATCAAACAAAAAGTCGACCCCATTCCGGAGTCGTTTACACAAAAGTCAAATTTTGGTAGACTCTTTGTCACGACCCAATCCTCCCTCTGACTGGGTCTCGTGACGGCACCTAGTCTAGACGACAAGGTAAGCCTATTACTTAAGCAAAATTTAGATAAAACAGGTAAAATAATAGTAAGTGAAATAAATCATACTAAAGTCGACGCCGCTCGGCATTAACAGTTTCTTTACCCAGACTCCGTAACATCACAACACATCACAAGCTACTCTACTGCTCAATAAGTACAACTGGATAGAAAAGACCGTATAGTTTCATCTACAAGTACTACAACTGCAAGATAGGAAGGGGACTCGGAGATCTGCGGACGCTGCAGATTATACCTCGAGTCTCCTGATACCGCTGCTGGCTAGCTGAGATACCGCGCACTAGGACCTGGATCTGCACATGGGGAAAAACATGCGCAGAAGGGCGTGAGTACTCCACATTCGGTACCCAGTAAGTGCCAAGCCTAACCCCAGTCAAGTAGTGACGAGGTCAGGTAGAGGCCCTACTGAGGTTTGCAAAATAACAGATATAGAGAACAAGTAAGTAAAACAGGTGATAATCGACAGGAATTATAAGTAAAGGCTAGCAAGAAAACGGTATAATCAAATGCTCGGATCAACACAATATATATATATATATATAAAGCTCTGTAAGAAAGTAAAGGTAAAATGCAATGCAAAAATGAGGGAAAGGCGCAGGTCTATGCCCGCAATCCCTGTATGCAATGCAGAATGAGGGAAAGGCTCAGGTATATGCCCGCAATCTCTGTATGCAATGAAGAATGAGGGAAAGGCTTAGGTCTATGCCCACAATCCCTATGTATGCAATGAAAAATGAGGGAAAGGCTCAGGTCTATGCCCGCAATCCCCGTATTTATACGTAATAATAAGTAAATCTCCAAAATAAGGTAGTTTTAAGGGCTTGAGGAAAAGACAGTTGGAAATCTCGAAGAAAGATCATTAAATCAGTTTCAAAGAATAGTAATAATTGGAAAATCAGTTAGAAATCAATTTACCATGATAAATCTTAAGTTATTATGCAATTTAAATAATAGCAGTAATAATAAAGTTGGAAAGAAAGCATTATGTAGAAAGAAATAAGGAACTTCAGTGAAAATATCCCGTGCACGCGCTCGTCACCTCATGTACACGGGGTTTTAATAGGAAAACAAGTAAAAATGCCTAAGGGAGATTCCCCAACACAGAGTTAGGCTAGCCATTTATCTCAACTGTGCAAATCAACCGCTAATCACTCTCTTGCCACGAGTATCCAACTCCGGGTTGCCCAAATCTATTCAATTTGATGGGATAACGTAAATATAAATTCAAGAAATCGAAATAACTAATTAATTTAGAACTGATACACGAAATTAGAAAATTTGACCAAAACGCGCCTCGGGCCCACGTCTCGGAATCGGGAAAAAATTATATTTTCTGAACCCTTGTTCGCTCACGAGTCTAATCATATGAAAATATCTCAAATCGGAGGTTAATTACCCAATCAAAACCCCAAAATTAGGTCTAAGAAGTTTCTTCTTTTTTCCCCCAATTTTAACTCAAAATCATGAATTTAAGGGTGGGATTTAAGATTAGGAATGCGGAAATTAACCTATGGTGGTAGAAAATCACTTACCTCGATTACCCACGTGAAAATCCTCTCAAAGATCGCCCCTCCCGAGTTCCCACAACTCAAAAATGGTGAAATAACATAACCCTCGGATTCTTAGAATATGAATAGGGATTTCCGCACCTGCGGTTCCTTTAACCGCACCTGCGTAACCGCACCTGCGGAAATATCATCGCAGGTGCGGGATTTCATTTAAAACCCCTGGGATCGCACTTGCGGCTGGTTGGTCGCTGGTGCGGCTCCGCGCCTGCAGAAACCCAATCGCAGGTGCAGGATTCACTTAGGCTGGACAGGGGTCGCGCCTGCGGGTCTTTTGTCGCTGGTGCGGCTCCGCACCTGCGGACCCTGGGAAGACTCCTCACCCTTCGCACCTGCGGCTAGGGGGGTCGCTCCTACGAGCTGGCACCTGCGGAATCTTTAGCTGATGATAGCCTGAACGAAGGTCAATGTTGGAGAATACCTTGGCACCCTGTAGCTGGTAAAAAAAATCATCAATGCGACGTAGCGGGTACCTATTCTTCACTGTAACCTTATTTAACTGCCTGTAGTCAATGCACATACGCATTGATCCATCCTTCCTTTTCACAAAAAACACCAGAGCACCCCAAGGCGATACACTTGGCCTGATGAACCCCTTATCAAGCAGTTCCTGCAACTGTTCCTTCAACTCCTTCAACTCAGGAGGAGCCATGCGATAGGGTGGAATGGAAATAGGCTGAGTACCAGGCAATAAATCAATGCTAAAG
>ML267561.1:361-14658 GCA_005239495.1 Nicotiana undulata
CATTTCGGATAACGAGAAAGAGAACAAGTAATATAACAATGAAATGCTTACAAAGGAAGACTATGTTTGAGATCAGTTACTGATTGTTGCTTACATGTTCTTATACTTGATGTACTTTCTCATATGATTTATTGCTCAGCATGTATTTTATTTTATTATGTACTGGACCTTAGTGAGTATGTATTCTACCTCTCGTCACTACTCTTTACGAGTTTAGACGGGATACTCACTGGGTACATATGTGATTATATGTACTCATGCTGCACTTTCTTTCTTTTTCTGCACTTGTCTGTGCAGGTATTGAGGCTGGTTCGTTTGTTCGTCCGTCAGCTGATAGGTACTGATTGCGGCGTCGCTCCACACGGTGAGCTGTCTTCTTGGCGTTTTCCTGATAGCACCTCTGGAGCCTCCTAGTTTCATTTTTGCTCAGTCTTTTGTTCCAGACTGTGGCGTGTATATTTTGTATATGTATTTCTGTTGTTGTATCTATGTAGCCGCCCGTTGATACTGTGACACTAGTCCTTGCACACACTTGTTGTAGTTATCGGAGTTGTATATATATTGGGCCTAGCTGTGGTTCAGCTTGTCTCTACGGCCTTACCCCATATTGTTATTGTATTCCGCATTTTTATTGTTATTGTTGTTCGTTGGCTTGTCTAACCTCGCCGTTAGGGGCCATCACGACCTGGACCGGTTTTGGGTTGTGACACGTATGGAACACCGGATGAACTGAGGATAAACCTGGAGGCAATGCAAGTCTATAAGCTACCTCTCCCACTCTATCAAGAATCTCAAACGGCCTGATATACCTAGGGCTCAACTTACCCTTCTTCTCAAATCTCATAACACCCTTCATGGGCGACACACGAAACTATACTCTCTCTCCTACCATGAATGCCACATCACAAACCTTACGATCGACATAACTCTTTTGCCTAGATTGAGCTGCACGAAGTCTCTCCTGAATAATCTTGACCTTATCCAAGGCCTCCTGAACTAAGTTTGTACCCAACAACCGAGCCTCTCCCGCCTCAAATCATCCAACTGGCGATCTGCACCGTCTACCATATAATGCCTCCTAAGGAACCATCTAAATGCTCGACTTATAGCTATTATTATAAGCAAACTCCACTAATGGCAAGAACTGATCCCATGAACCTCCAAAGTCAATAACATAAGCGCGAGCATATCCTTCAATATCTGAATAGTACGCTCGGACTGACCGTCAGTCTGAGGATGAAATGTTGTACTCAACTCTACTCGGGTACCCAACTCACGCTGAACTGCTCTCCAAAAGTGCGAAGTAAACTGCGTACCCTGATCAGAAATGATAGACACGGGCACACCATGAAGGAGAATTATCTCCCAAATATATAATTCAGCCAACTGCTCTGAAGTATAAGTACTTGATACAGGAATGAAATGTGCTGATTTAGTCAGCCTATCCACAATAACCCAAACTGCGTCAAACTTTCTCTGAGTCTATGGGAGTCCAACAACGAAGTCCCTAGAGATACGCTTCTTCTTCCACTCAAGAATCTCTATATGTTGTAGCAAACCACCGGGTCTCTGATGCTCATATTTTATATGTTGACAATTTAAACAACGAGCCATATAAGCCACAATGTCTTTATTCATCCTTCTCCATCAATGATATTGACTCAAATCTAGGTACATTTTAGCTGCTTGAATAAGTACTGGAGACTGCGATGGTCTGTAAAAACTTCACACTGCACACCATAAAGGTAGTTTCTCCAACCTTTCAAGGTATGAACAATGGCTTCCATCTCTAAGTCATGAACAGGGTAATTCTTCTCATGGACTTTCAACTGACAATACGCATACACAATCACCCTGCCATATTGCATCAATAATACTCCAAGTCCAACTCGAGAAACATCACAATACACCGTGAAAGAACCCGAATCTAATTGTAACACTAACATCGGTGTTGCAGTCAAGGCTAATCCTAAGTTTCTGAAAGTTCAACCCACACTCGCCTGACCATTCGAATGGAACATCCTTTAGGCTCGATATGTTTCTTAATAGTTGTTCACGGTCACTTACAGAATCATCAAATTGCTTCGTGTCAACAAAGAAAGAAAAATCTCCTTTCAAACCTTCACAACACTGATAACGAAATGCGATTCACGAAGGCTTCAAAATTATATACCCGAATCAACGTGTCTCATTTAACACCACCGGGGCAGGCACATACCTCGTAGGTCAAGGCTCAATAATTCTGACACGGAATTAGTAAATTATACACAGTTAATTAATTAGTTTATTTCTTTATTTATTTATTTAATTATTATTAGTATTATTTTTATTATTATTATTTATTCATTTATTCATTTATTCTTATGATCATTATCATTATGGTATACATGAATTGTTGAATAAGCCTAAAAGGCCTGGCCAGTACTATAACAAAATTTTAATTCACATGGGAGAATTTAAACACAAGGATTTCCATCACAAGGACCTTGTCCTTACATAACTTCCACCGCGGCTCGTAGCCCGATTTAAACATCTCAAATCATATTACAATGCGAGGATCTCGTCCTCAATTAAGAATCACAAGCAACATGCGCATCGTGCCACTCGAAACCTTCCCATTTCTTCCTTTCAATATTTTTCGTTAAACAAAATTACAACACGTAATGATAGACACATTTATCTCCATAGAATTTCTCAATACAAGTATTTCCATAAGTAAATTTTTGAGTTACGAAGCTCACCCGAGAGTGGAGCATATTAGAAGAATTTTATTAGATACGCATAACCGATTTAAGTTCAGAAAATCAACACTTTATAATAATTAGAGATTGTTCTTGTAATGACACCATTTAATGTAACGACCTCAGCCATACCATAGAGAGTATACCAACAGGGTGGGTCTCCACCTCTAGGAGTCTGACCTCCACCTTCGACATTCCGACCCCTTTTTCCCCAGCTGGTCATATAGTTAAGTTGTAACTGCAACGGGGCATGTAGCCTAGGTGTACTGATGAAATATGACTCTCTCAAGTCTGGGACAGTTTCTACCACTAGTCGCAATAAAGTATCAACTTGCCCTGAGTCGCACAAAANTGGGACAGTTTCTACCACTAGTTTCAATAAAGTATCAACATGCCCTGAGTCGCACAAAAATTTTACAATCATAATTGAGTCCTTAAATGAGTCTGGGGACTCGATCTCTGGCTAGATGAATCGAAGTAGGAGTATGATGGGATAACTTATCGAACCTGATGGCAAATTCTGACACCGTCATATGACCTGACACAACCGTTCAAACCTTATGCGCCACGTATTATGGAGAGTCTGAGAAACAACTCTTTAAAAAGCATTTATGAGAACTGAGTCAAGTAATTGAGGTTGCATTGGCTGATCATCCTCTTCGTAGGCTTGCCACAAACACCGGTGACCAATTTCTTCTTTTACCATGCCGACTCAACACTGCTGAGATACCCCCTTTATTCATATACATTTCATTATTATTTTGGGGTAACTCTCATCTCTATTTACACACAATGATCACAAAAGTAGAGCCCTATACCGATAAATCTTGGCACGAACCATGTAGTCTTGAAGCTTGCTAATCATTGTACTCCTTCTGGAGCACCCCAAAATCCGCAATCGTGACTTCCACGATGAGTAGACCTCCTGTAGATTTAAAGTTGTTCGAATAACTCCTTTTGGTACTGAGTTATAGGGTTATTAAGAAGACTGACATACCGCAATTCCTAGCTTTATCTCTTGCAACATCTCTGGCCTTATACATTCCAAGCCAAAATCGATATAACACATGACCCCGCAATCTATTCCTTGACGGTCGACTTTTCCACTTGGCACGAAGTCATAGGTCACAATGCCTGATAATCTAAAATGTTAAACTTCACGTCTCATATAATTCAACCTCGTTGCTTCCAACTTATTCCCATGTTCCGAAATATTTTCACAGCAGCGGTCAAGAAAATCATGTGGGTCCTCAGAAGATGTACCACAGAAATAGAGTGGAAATAGTTTGGTAAACTTGACCAACCTCACTAAACGGACTAGTGCATCCTGTAACACTAGAGTTACTATAAATCCTTTCGGAATCTGAATTAGTCCAACATGTACCGACTGAGCTAGAACCTCCGCGTCTAGATCCATTTGAGAATTTACAATAGGTGTTGATGTTCAAGCTTTAAACTGAGCTCCACTTCTGTCTCTTCCCCTAATCGTAGTTGTCACTGGGGCTTCACCTCTTGTCCGATTGTAGACGCTTTCCGTGTTGTCGAGATTTGTGAGAGGACAAGAATAGACAAGTTCAATCATCAATGGTAGAATAAATTCGCACGATAGAGTAGAATAGAAGTGAAATTGTTCCTAACTTCATAGCCTCTGAGGGATAAGTACAGACGTCTCCGTACTGATCCTTCAGACTCTACCAAGTTTGTTCGTGAATTGTGAGACCTAAGCAACCTAGTGCTCTGATACCAACGTGTCACGACCCAAATTCCCAACCTCAGGAATCGTAATGGCGCCTAACACCACACTTGCTAGGCAAGCCAATGTTAGAAGTCGATTAACTAATTTTCTTGATTAATTACTTGACCATAAATAAATAAATTCCAATTGAGCTTAATTAAAACAATTCCAAACAAAATAAAATAAAATAAAATGATAACAATAATCATTTAAATAAAACGAATCACGAACTAATTATGTAAACAACTCTAAGACTACCCCAGGGTCTGGTGTCACAATTCACGAACTACTAAAGAATACTACAAATAATGGCCGAAAGAAGTAGTGTAATTGTTCTGAATATAATAAAACAGTGTAAATAATAATAGGAGAAGACTCTCGAAATCGGCGAACGCCGACATATGTACCTCGTGTCTCCAAACGAATCGGGTGGTCGTCCTGGAATCCTCTACTGCTGACTAGTACCTGAATCTGTGCAAAAGAGAACAAAGTGTAGTATCAGTACAACCGACCCCATNACGCCTCTTTCAGGCCTCAGCTATAACTAATCCTCAAAATTTCCAAGTTCTCAAACTTTATCTTTGAATAAAATTAGTGCCAAAATATGAAAATAGTAAAATAAAATAGAAAGTTTCAAATCTTTATTTTTCAAAAAAAAAAACCACAACAGTAAAATAGAAACATTTAGCTTTTCAAATCTTTATTTTCTTTAAAAATCAGTAAAAATATAAATGTCCTCCCTTATCGCTCCTTGTTGCGGCGTGCAACCCGCTCCCACCTGTCCTCCCTTATTGCTCCTCCCTAAATATATCACCCTTATTGCTCCTGTTGCGGCGTGCAACCCGATCCCACCTGTCCACCCTTATCACTCCTTGTTGCGGCTTGCAACCCGCTCCCACCAGACATACCATATCAATTTATTTATAAAAAAACTTCACAATTCAGGCCAAGCCTTTCACAATACTGTTATTTCCACAATTTCAAATAAAAAATCATATAGCTCGTGAGCTTTAACCAATATCATTTCACAATAAAACAAACCAGAATATAAGTAAATACCGTAACATTGTCAATCCAGCTCAGTCTTTTTATACTATGATAAACTCAAGAGAACATCCAACATTTTTAACACACTTACAACAACAATTGGAAATAACTCAATGAAACTCAATAACCATGTGAACCTCAACAACTACGAACCAGTTAGACTGCATTTCTCACAACTTACTCAATATTATCAAAACGAAACCATCAGGAACGTAAATATATATATATAAATCGTAAAAATAATGCGAAAGCTCTCAACCGTTATACATATCACAAGGAAACCAGATCAAACAACCAATACTCTTTCCAAATAATCACAACAATATCTAACAACGGATCAACAAGGCCAAATAGTCATAGAAGCAATAATGAACATATAACAATTAAGATAATGATCGAATAAGTGGGGAACGGGAAGGGGAGCATGTTTAACAACCAATTTGGGTGGTGCATAGGTACTCGTCACCACGCCTATACACCACGCCCATGTATTTCACATAACAAACAAGTGGGGAGTCATATTCCCTCAAGCCAAACTTAGACCAAACACTTACCTCAAATCCGCAGGCCACTCACTGCTCAATTATTGTTTTTCCTTTTGAATTTACCTCTAACTTGCTCGAATCTAATCATAATTAACTCAATATCATCAATCTATGCTAAAGGAACTAACTTTATTGAAAAATATAATTTTTCCAAAGTTTTCTCAAAAAGGTGAAAACTCGACCCCGGGCCCGCTTGGTCTAATCTCGGGGTTCGGACCAAATTACGTTTACCCATTCACCCACGAACCCAAATATACAATTAGTTTCGAAATCAGACTTCAATTTGAGGTAAAGATTCGATTTTTACAAAATTCCATAATTCTACCCAACCCCTCAATTTTTACCATGAAAATTCTTAGTTTTTGATTTAAAAGTGATGAAAAACAATGGGTAATTGAAAGAGTAAAGTTTATAATTGATTACCTATGACTTGGGGATGATATTTGGTGAAGCAATTCGTTCCTAGGGCTGTAAACCTCGAAAATAAGGTGAAGAGTAAGGTCTGCCCGTTTTTAATAAATTTTCTGCCAGCTATTCTGTCTCGTTTCTCATGCCAAACGATCTCGAAACTCGATTTTTATGTCTCCAATGGATTTCTTGTGAAATTCTAATCAATTTAGGCTTTTGAATCACTCAATTTGACCTTATAATGAAGGAGATATGTAGGTTTTAATATTTGGAAATAGTGCAGATTTTTAATACGTCGTCAGGGCAATTTCGTAATTAACCTGAAAAATCTGGCAACCGTAGTAAAATAACCATAAAATTCTCATACAATGTCCAAATTCGATGATTCTTTTTGCTATGGGTCCGTAATTACGATACGAATCTAATACTTCATTCAAAACAGAAATCGGAGCTCATTTGTTCTATATGATATCATTTATAATTGAAGAAACGACGTCGAAGCATAAGAAAGAACTAGCGCAACACAACCCAAACCTATTTGAAACTCGGGGATCTAAACCAAACATGCACGCAAGTCTAAAAGCATCATACGGACTTGCTCGTACGATCAAATCATGAAAATAACATGTAAAACTATGAATTAAACCTCAAAACTCATCATTTTCATCAAGAACACTTAAAGTTCATAACTTTTCAACCGAATGTCCGAATCACGTCAAACGAACTCCGTTTTTCACCAAATTTCACAGTAAACCTTTAAATATTAAAAAAAATCTGTACCGAGCTCCGGAACCAAAATACCGGCCCGATACCAATAGTTTCAAACATTAATTCTTTTCTTTATTTCATTAATATTTCAGCAAAATAATTTCTTTCAAAAATTAATTTCTAAGACTTGGGACTTTGGAATTCATTTCCGGGCATAGAACCGAGTCCCATAATTTACTGCGGACCTCCCGGGATCCTCGGAACGCGAATCCGGGTCCGTTTACTCAAAATGTTGACCAAAGTCAACTTTTATCAAATTTAAATTCTAAAAATTACTATTTCTCATATTTTCACATAAAAGCTTTCCGGTTTCGCGCTAGGATTGCGCACGCAAATCGAGGTATTTAATTTTTAGTCTTTTATGGCTATTAAGCATGGAACAGAGTCTATTTTATAAAATGACCCCTTGGGTCATCACAGACAATAATTATAAAACAGGAAGGAAATCTAAACACATCAATTCAAATAGTGCAACAATAATAAAATAACACAACCGCCTCTTTCAGCCTCAGCTATAACCAATTCTCAAAAAAAATCCAAGTTTTCAAACTTTATCTTTGAATAAAAGTAGTGCCAAAATATGAAAAATAGTAATATAAAATAGAAAGTTTCAAATCTTTGTTTTTCAAAAAAAACAAAACAGTAAAAATAAACATTTAGCTTTTCAAATCTTTATTTTCTTTGAAAATCAGTAAAAAAAAATATAAATGTCTTCCCTTATCGCTCCTTGTTGCGGAGTGCAACCCTCTCCCACCTGTCCTCCCTTATTGCTCCTCCCTAAATATATCACCCTTATTACTCCTGTTGCGGCTTGCAACCCGATCCCACATGTCCACCCTTATCACTCCTTATTGCGGCGTGCAACCCGCTCCCACCAGACATATCATATCAATTTATTCATAAATTTCACAATTCAGGCCAAGCCTTTCACAACATTTCGGTTTCCACAATACATCACAACCTTATATTAAAGTATAAAACTTTCACAACAAAGGCCAAATTTTTCACAACATCTCTCTTCCAATAATATATCACAGGAACATCAATGTGAATATATACATATATATATATATATAAACTTCGTAAAACAACACCAAACTGCTCAATCAATTGTCCTGCAAGGGAACCCAATAAACAACCAATAGTGTTTATACACTCGTCACAACAATTGGCAACAATCAATTGAAACCACACAATCACGTAAACCTCAACAATCATAAGATAGTTAAACTGTATTCCTCATCACTTTCTCAATATTATCAACAATGAAACCAACAAGACAACAACGCTAGATAGTCATAGAACAATTTGGACAAAAATCAATTAAGTTGGGACAGGGAAGGGATCATGCTTAACAGACAAAGTGGGTGGTGCATAGATACTCGTCACCTCACCTATACACCACACCCATGTATTTCACATAGCAAATAAGTGGGGACTCCTAGGTATATCGGGCCGTTTGAGATTCTTGATAAGGTGGGGGAGGTAGCTTACAGACTTGCATTGCCTCCAGGGTTATCCTCAGTTCATCCGGTATTCCATGTGTCTATGCTCCGAAAATATCATGGTGACCCGTCCCACGTGTTAGATTTCAGCTCTGTCTAGTTGGACAAAGACTTGACTTATGAGGAGGAGCAGGTAGCTATTTTGGACCGGCAGGTCCGCCAATTGAGATCTAAGAGTTTTCCTTCAATTCGAGTGCAGTGGAGAGGCCAGCCCATTGAGGCAGCTACTTGGGAGTCTGAGTCATACATGCAGAGTAGATACCCACACTTGTTCACCACTTCAGGTAATTTTATATGTCCGTTCGAGGACGAACGTGTGTTTTAGAGGTGGAGATTGTGATGACCCAAGGGGTCATTTTATAAAATTAGACTCCATTCCATACTTAATAGCCATAAAAAGACTAAAAATTAAATACCTCGATTTGCGTATGCAGTCCGGGAGTGAAACCAGAAAGCTTTTATGTGAAAATATGAGAAATAGTGATTTTGTTTGAATTTAAATTTGATAAAAGTTGACTTTGGTCAACATTTTGAGTAAACGGACCCGGGTCCGTGTTTTGACGATCCCGGAGGTTCGCAGTAAAATATGGAACTCGGACGTGTGCCCGAAAATGAATTCCGAGGTCCCAAGCCTTAGAAATCAATTTTTGAAAGAAATTGTTTTACTGAAATGTTTATGAATTAAAGAAAAGAAATAATGCTAAAAATCATTGGTATCGGGTCCGTATTTTGGTTCCGGATCCCGATATAGCTTTGTTATGATATTTAAAGGTTAATTGTAAAGTTTGGTGAAAAACGGAGTTCATTTGACATGATTCGGACATCCGATTGAGAAATTATGAACTTTAAGAGTTTTTGTTGAAAATGATGAGTTTTGAGGTTTAATTCATAGATTTACATGTTATTTTCTTGATTTTATCGCACGGGCAAGTCTGTATGATATTTTTAGACTTGTGTGCATGATTTGTTTAGAGTCCCGAGGGCTCGGGTGAGTTTCGGATAGGCCACGGGGTGTTTTACACTTGAAAATAACTGCTGGTTTTTCAATATCTGGTGTCCAAGTTTTTGTACTATGCGATCGCATAGGTATAACCGCGATCGCATACAGTAATCTCTAAGGGTCCCAAAAATTGGCTTGTGCGAACGCAGCTCCTTGTTTGCGATCGTGATGCACTGCCAAGGTAAGTTGTGCGATCGCATAGTGTTCTACGCGACCGCACTGTGTAAACCCCCCCCCCCCCCTCCCCCNTGCTCGCACATTTGCCCAGCCCAGCTAATATAAATATCTGTTAAAAACCGTGCAGAACCCCTTTCTTCTCCAATTTTTCGAGGTTCCAGGCCTAAAAACGAATTTTCTTCAACAATATTCATCCCCGATTCATAGGTAATCAATTCAAAACCTTGTTCATTCAATTCCTTACTATTTTGCATCACTTTTAAAGCAAAAACAAAGAATTTTCATGGTAAAAATCTAGGATTTGGGTAGAATTAGGGAGTTTTGTAAAAATTAAATTTTTATATCAAATTAAGGTCGGATTTCAAAACTAATAGCATATTTGGGTTAGTGGGTGAATGGGTAAACGTAATTTGGTCCGAACTCCGAGTTTAGACCAAGCGGGCCCGGGTCGGGTTTTCACTTTTTTGAGAAAACTTAGGAAAAATTTTATTTTTCAAAAAAGTTAGTTCCTTTAGCATTAGTTAATGATATTAAGTTAATTTTGATTAGATTCGAGCAAGTTAGAGGTGAATCCAAAAGGAAAAACAATAATTGAGCAGTGAGTGGCCTGCGGAATTGAGGTAAGTGTTTGGTCTAACTTTGGCTTGAGGGAATAGGACTCCCCACTTGTTTGTTATGTGAAATGCATGGGCGTGGTGTATAGGTGTGGTGACGAGTATCTATGCACCACCCAAATTGGTTGGTAAACATGATCCCCTTTCATGTTCCCCACTTATTTGATCATTGTCTTAACTGTTATATGTTCACTATTGTTTCTATGACTATTTGGACTTGTTGAATTGTTGTTAGTTATTGTTGTGACTATTTGGCAAGAGTATTGGTTGTTTGAGCTGGTTTTCTTGTGATATGAAGAGGTTGGTATTGTTTATACGAAGTAAAGGTATATATTTTGATGTTTCTGTTGGTTTCATGGTTGAGAGGTTATTGATGAAGTTATGAGAAAAATGCAGTTTATTATTTATAATTGTTGAGACAAAAATATTGTGAAAGGCTTGGCCTGAATTATAAAATATTGATATGATATGTCTGGTGGGAGCGGGTTGCACGCCGCAACAAGGAGTGATAAGGGTGGACAGGTGGGATCGGGTTGCACGCCGCAACAGGAGTAATAAGGGTGATATTTTAGGGAGGAGCAATAAGGGAGGACATGTGGGAGCGGGTTGCACGCCGCAACAAGAAGCGATAAGGGAGAATATTTATATTTTACTGATTCTTAAAGAAAAAGAAAATAAAAGTTTTGAAAAGTTAAATTGTCTACTTTACTACTCTTTAAATATTCCAGTACTATTTTTATTCAAAGTCAAAGTTTGAAACTTTGAAGAGTTATTTGAGAATTGGTTATAGCTGAGCTATTTTATTTTGTTGCAGCACTTATTTATCTATTTGTTTAGACTTCTTTCTGTCTTTATTATTTATCGTTGTTATCGATTATATTGTTGAAGCCCGACTTAGCCTCGTCACTACTTCGCCGAGGTTAGGCTCGGCACTTACTCAGTACATGGGGTCGGTTGTACTGATACTACACTCTGTGCTCTTTTGCACATATCCAGGTACTAGTCAGCAATAGAGGATTCCAGGACAACCACCCGATTCGTTTGGAGACACAAAGGTACATCTGCCGGCGTTCGCAGATTCCGAGAGTCTTCTCCCATTATTATTTACATTATTTTATTATATTCAGAACAGTTACACTATTTCTTTCAGCCATTATTTGTAGCTTTCTTTAGTAGTTCGTAGGTTGTGACACCAGACCCTGGGGTAGTCTTAGAGTTGATTATATAATTAGTTCGTGGTTCGTTTCATTTAGTTGGTTATTATTATCATTTTGTTTCGAGGTTGTTGGAAATTATGTTAATTAAGTCCATTTTAAATTGATTTATTTACGCCTAAGCAAATAAATTGAGAAAATTAGTCAATAGAATTCTAACATTGGTTTGCCTAACAAGTGTGGTATTAGGCATCATCACGATCCCTAAGGTTGGGAATTTGGGTCGTGACATCTTCTTTTCTCAAAGTGCTTTGAGATCATGTATTTAAAAGATTGTATGCATTTAAATCCTCAGTTTGTTTAATAAGTGACTCAATACTAAAAGAATGAAGTACGCATTTACTTCAGCTCATAGTTATTTCCATTTCAGTTCATAAACAAACATAAACATCCATAAGAAATAGGTTAGCACAATAAATACAAATCAGATAACCTCAAGTACCGCTTCATTGAGGGGAACAAGTTCGTTCTTGTCATTCATCGTAAAAAAAAGTTTTTGGTGCAGGTTGAAATTGGAAACGACAATTTATTCTATGAGTTGACTTTGGTCTTCTCTCCTAAGAGGTATTTACCTTGCATTGCAACTGTTACAGCATTTGCAAACAGTAGCAGCAACATTCACCTCTTACGCTAGTAATAATGCTTTCTAGATTCTGAACCTCAACAAAGGAGACAGGAGATTTCCATCGGTGTTGAATGACAAACTTCCTCTTTCCATTTATACATTCTTGTGAAACAGCTTGTAGCTTTTGTTTGTTCTACAATGTTATAGCAACATTCTGTTGTGTTCGACTATTTGTATGTACCCTTTGTATATCAGCTCAGTTGATGTTTTGTGTGTAAATTTTGAGTTACCTTGGTTAGTAACAATATACTTTGATAAGGATTTGAACTTTTTATGTTTGTTTTTATGGTTATTTGTAATGGAATAATGGTACAACCCATTAATTATTTTTTTATACAATGAGATCATATTATGGGGGTTATAATGCCCCACAAATATATATTTTTAAGTCAGTGAGATCATATTGTGGGGGTTTTAAACCAACTCTAATTGTATTTGAAAACTGTCACAAATTTAGAATTCAATTTGTGGGGTTGTCGTGGAGGTTTCAAAAAACTGCCGCATTATTGCTCGTGGCAATCATAATTGTGGCATTTTTAAAAAACCCCACAATTCATTTTGCGAGGGTCGTAAACCGCCACCAATTATCAAAATAACCCCCACCAAATAAGCATTTTCTTGTAGTGATTGTTTTTCATAAACTGCCTATTTAATTGAAATTAGTATTATCTCACCCTATAATGGTTTAGCATTAATTAGAGTTACTATTATCTTTTGCGACTTACCCTTTACTTGAATTATTGAAAAAATCTCTCGTAATTGCTCAACCTTAAGAGGAAACTTGGATAATATATACCTTAGCTCGAGGGAATATGTATTGTGACCTAT
Source organism: Nicotiana undulata (assembly GCA_005239495.1). NCBI lineage: Eukaryota > Viridiplantae > Streptophyta > Magnoliopsida > Solanales > Solanaceae > Nicotiana > Nicotiana undulata. The sequence continues at coordinate 13,569 of ML267561.1, forward strand.
TTGCTACGTGTTAGTGTTGTGTTTGATGTATAGGTGCGATGACGAGTATCTATACGTTGGTGTCAAGCATGCCTGTGAACCCTATATTGTGATTGATATGATCTTTCATTAAGCACTACTTAGGCTTAACTTGATGATTATACATGTTGATGGTATTTTCTTGGCATTGCCTATTGTTGAGTATTGATTCAAGTCGAGATTTATTTCGTGAAGCTGATTAATTGAGCGAGATTGGTTATAGATGTTTCCCTTTCCGGGATGATATTGTTTCCATTGTTGACTCCCTTGCCGGGACAGTATGATTTCTATTATTGTTTATGTTGTTGATTTCCTTGTCGGAATGCTATCATTTCATTTGTTTGGGTGAGGAAGAGTGTAAAGCACGAAGGGTGATGACGTGCGTGATATTGTGAGTGAGTGTTAATGCACGAAGAGTGATGTCGTGCGTGATATTGTGAGTGAATGTAAAAGCACGAAGAGTGATGTCGTGCCGATATTGTGAGTGTTAATGCACGAAGGGTGATGTCGTGCCATATTAATGAAATTAAAAGCACGAAGGGTGATGTCGTGCTATGATTATGAGAGATTAAAAGCACGAAGGGTGATGTCGTGCCGCTTCTGTTGATTTTATGGTGAGGACGAGAGTAAAAGCACGAATGGTGATGTCGTGCACTTGTTTCTGTGTTATTATTTCCGTTGTGTCAAGTTTGATATTTACTCTATCGCCTTACTTCATTATTGTCATAACTTGATATCCCCCGCCCCCCCTATACTACATATTTATTTTGGGATTACGGACGTATTCGGGAGATTCCCCTGTACCACATGACTAACTATGAACTACGGGACGGAAATTCCGGTAGCTTTATCTCGACGAAACTATACTCGGGAGATACTTATTTGAAAGGTGTAGTTGAAAGGCAATTTACCTTGAGGAAGACTATGTTTGAAAGACTATCATTTCGAAAGGTATATTTGAAAAGCATTTATCTTGAAGAAAACTAAGTTCAAAAGACATTTATTGGAAAAGTATATTTTAAAAGCGTTTATTTTGAAGGAATTACATTTAAAGATTTTCTTTATGCAAAGT
>ML267561.1:14900-37363 GCA_005239495.1 Nicotiana undulata
ATATATATATATATATATATATATTCGGAGGAAGTGCCTTTCAAAGGAAGCTTTCTATTTGAAATGATTATATTTCTAAAGTTTTCAATATAAACTTGGGGGCGAAAGGTTACCTTCGAAGATTTGACTAAATTGTTGGAGTTGTTGGCTAAGGCCTGATGTGGAAAGCTATTGTAGTGCTGAGTTACTATTGTTTTTACTATGTTGTGGTTTCCGGGTTTTGGTTTGTACTCTCGTCCATTCTTCTGTGTATTATTATGATGTTCCGTTGTTATTTGATGTATTTCCTTACGCTTTGTACTTGTTATGTTGTTAAATTATAATGGGTAGTCATTAGATAGATGTCATGCTCTGGCACTCCTATATTTATGCCTGTTTAGTTTACCGGACCAGTGGGTGTCTTGAATAGTCCTCGTCACTACTTCACCGAGGTTAGTCTTGATACTTACTGGGCACCGTTGTGGTGTGCTCACTACTCTTCTGCATATTTTTGTGCAGATTCCAGGATTCGCATAGCCGGCCGATTGATTGTTAGAAGCGCGGTTGCTGTTGTGGAGACTCAAGGTAAAACCGCTTCAGCGTTCGCGGTTTCGGAGTCACCGTTTTATATTTTGCTCATACATTGTTGTACTTATTCCCGACCAGTGGTAATTAGAAATTTTAATGTAAATTCTTAAGAGCTTATGACTTGTACTCGCCGGGTTTTGGGAAGATGTACAATGTATAGAGAGTCATCTCATTAAAAAAAACATTTAAAAAGCTTTGACATTATGATTTATGCTTACTTAATATTAGGCTTACCTAGTACTTAACACTAGGTGCCGTCACGATACCCAACAGAGGGAAATTTGGGACGTGACAGAATATTAATGGAGGAGATGAATAGTGTCACTCCAAATTTGGAGTAACACTATTCATCCCCCATTTTGCAGCAAAAAATGAGGAACATTGGAGCCAAATTTTGGCAAAAACTGAATGTTTTTTGGAGAAATGCAGCAGCGTTACTGGTAGTCTAGTTATAGTTTTGAGCGGGTGAACCCATGTTCTATCTCGTAGTCACCTGAGCGGCTTCAAAGAAAGCTTGTAGTTTAGGGGTGCGCAGGTTTTTCACCCTATACAAGACAAGGGGCTAGCGCGCAATGGCTTTCTCTAATAGAGGCTCGCTTCTTCAAGTTCAAGTTCCGCTTGCTGCTTCTCATTTTGATAGGAGTAGGTGCTTGCAGCTCGCTCGTTGTTTACTAAATGAGCCTTCACTGCCCGCCCGGCCCCTATCTTTAATCTTAAGTAAAGTGAAGTCAAATCAATGAAGTGGAGATGCTCTAATAGATTGATTCCATAGGAATATATGTCTTAATCTATTTTGAATAGGTGAGTAGTAGTTCGGGAGAATGCTACGAGAGCAACTACTCGATTAGTTAGCAACCATGAGTGAATTGTATGAAAGGTAGAGTTAATTAGAACACAATAGGATTGGTGAATCGATCACAACCCTAGAAGGTTTATCTTTACTTAATTCTCAACAACCATTTTTGCTTGTTTAATTAGTTAATTGTTACATTCATTGCTTAGTTATAATCACACCAACTATGATTGATTTGACTGAATGACAATTTTAGTGAAATTAATTAGTACGTAGTTAACACAAGTTTTTGTGGATTCGACGCGCTATTTATCATTACATTACTTATTGATCACGTATACTTACGTGTGCGTTCGGGAGCAACAACAACTCCCATTTGCTTGTTTACTTGCATGATGTGACTTTTTTATTTGATGTTCGCTTGTCATGTAATCAAATTGTGGAAGTCGGCAGTAACTACTTAGAGGCTAGAGCTGTTGCTTTGAAACGATCAAGATTACTTGGAATGCATATTACAGTAACTATCACTATTCTGCAGAATGTTTTTCCAAGAATGATAGTTTTGCTTTCAAAGTTCAAACATTGGTGTACATTAAAGTGGAAATTTGTACTGAAATCTTTAACAAAAAGGAAAATATTAGTTTGTAATGGATTAAAGGAATTTGTAACCCTTTTACGTCGCATGTAGTGTAAGACAGCAATTCTGATTCAAGAGACAAGCAATTTCATTACGGATTTTATTTTATATTCCAGTACGAAAATTTCCTACTTAAAGAAAATTTAGTGACACTTGTTTCCGTTAAAATAGCACGGACTAACCAACTTTTGAACTGGTAGCGTTTGCAAAGTCATTGAATAATAGCTACTATTTTGCTGCGATACGGAAAGTTCCAGCATAATATAATGGAGATTGGAGTACATATGTATGAACTTCCAGCATATTATGCTGGAACTCCAACACATTATGAAATTCCAGCACAACAAGTTAACATGTAAAAAAATCGAACTCCAACATATTATGCAGGAATATTTTTCGGATTTTGAACAGTGTTTTTGTTCTGATTTATCTTTACATGAAAATTGACAAAATTTTGATTTCTTTTGAAACTATGACTATTTTTCAATTATCACTTGTAACGCTGGCTATTTTTGAATTTCACCCCTTATTTCCTAAATCCAATTACTTTGGGCCAAACAAGAAATAGTAGTCATTTACTCTTAAAGCTAAAATATGTGTACTCTCGGACCATAGTGCAACAAGAAATAGTAGTCATTTACTCTTAAAGCCAAAATATGTGTATTCTCATACCAAAGTGCAAGCGAAGGGCTTGAAGTGCACAAACAACCATTCTTTTAGGGATGTTATATATAGGAATTAGTCAATACTTATTTAATCCTGAAAATTTCAATTAAAAATCTTAATTTCAGGACACTTCAGAAAATTAGTGTTCCGAAAATTTAACCGGAGAACTGAAATTCAGAATGTATTAGCTAATTCGTAAAGAGCATCCCTTTAGAGTGGCTACCTCGTGTCATTTTTACGAAAAGCAAAGGTTGAAGCTCCCAGCTAAACATAAGAAGTTTGGGCCATATATGATATAACTTTTGGGCCAAACACTTAAGGTTCCATTTGGGTTATTATTTCTTGGGCCGAAGGCTGAGTGAGAGATGTGTATTATTGCTGAAAGGGCTGTTGGAATGTGATACTAGTCGGTAGGGGTGTACATGGACCGAGTTTGATTCGATTTTATAAAAACCAAACCAAACCAACTATATCGGTTTGGATTGGTTTGGGTTTTCGGGTTTTTGTTTACATGAATATTATTCGAATTTTACTTTGTTAAAGTTATAGATAAAGTTTCGATAAGTGAATATATGTTTAGTAAATATGAAAAAAATTGGCAAACATATGATCTATTAAAATATTTCAATTGGAGGATTTTGTTAGTAACACATGATAGTTATTTTCTCAATAATTTTTCGTCAATGTACGCTTTCAAGGTTAACACATGAGAATCCCAAATATTTCTATATTTTTTTAAAGAAAATTCAAGTCTTAAAAATATATAAAAGAATTATATATTAATATATCGGTTTGGTTCGGGTTCTTTTATTCAATACCAAACCAAGTCAAACCAAGTCAAACCAAACCTAATCGGGGTTTTTAATCGATTTGATTTGATTTGATTTTTTTATTTAGTGCGATTTTCCGGTTCGGTTTGAATACCCTCCTAGTCAGTAGTGATGTCTCTTGTTTGTTTCAATAGCATCTGCTTTATCCAAATTTAATTCCATTTCTTGATGGAGTAGAATAACAAAAAGGAACCCGCGGACATTAGCCTCCACCAAGAAGAAAAATGAAATGAAATGAAATAGAAAAAATAATCAAAAAGCGTAATTTAACTCTCTTTATCGTTCATTTTTATTCCTGTTCTATTCTCTCAATTGAAACTTGGAAAATGGTGAAGGAGCAACAATAGGTTGCGCCCGCAAGGTTGGCTGAGTTGGTTGGGTGAGTGATTTTCCATGTGGAAGACCTGAAATCGATTTTCCCACCATCAGCCTTGTCAGTCAAAGCTTGTCATACCGGACTTGTCTAGTGTGATTTTACATCTCTTGTGTGATTTGCAAATTATTGACAATAAGCAAGTTACCCAGTATGCGTTTGCAAATTATTGACAATAAGCAGGTTACCCAGTACGCATTCGAAGGGTAGCGATCGCAGGTTTCCTAGGGAAATTTTCTAGAGAAAGAAAAAGGCAATAGTAGGATAGATTATTGAATAGTTAGAGGGGGAGATTTGCTAGGTACTTTCTCTGACTCAGAGAAAAACAAAGGCAAGAACATGATCAGTTCAAGTAGAATAGCAAATCAATTATATGCTGAGGATTAAGACCTTTTGTCTACATATTTTCTTAATTCTCTAAAACAATCTTGAATATTAGCTACAACAACGACGATCTGGTAAAATCCCACAAAGTGAGATCTGAGAAGGGTAGTGTGTACGCAGACCTTACCCTACCCCGATGGGACAGAGAGGCTATTTCCAATAGACCCTCGTCTCATAAAGGCGGAAATAAAACAAGAGACAATTCATCAGTAACGACACCAGAAACTATAAAAATAGTAATAGAAGCTTGAATATTAGCTATAGTTCACCATAAAACCACCCAAAAAAAAAAAAAAAAAAAAAAATGTGGCAAACTGCTTAAATAGTAGCCACATGGATTCACAACAAAACATAATTTTTAAAAACACAGTAGATATTTCCTCCATATGCTAAAAGAAGGTTTTACAGACAACAGAAACTCTCTCACACACACAGTCACATACACACACAGTCACATACATAAGATATAAAATGCAGTTACAAAGGGGAGAAAGGAAGATTATAGTATCAACCTACACCTCTCCTCAGTTTATTCCCAACAGACACTAAATCAAAAGCTGAATAAAATACAACATAAATAACACCAGACTCTTGACAAAGTCTAGTTTCCCCACCACTGATGAGCAAACACACCACTTCCCCTTAGAGTTTTGAAAAGGCTAATGCAGTCTCCACAAAGAGCATTTTTGCAATCCGCAGCTGAGCAGCGAAGGAATAGTTCATCGACATGGCATATCGATCCAGTTTTGAATAATTCTGTCAAAATATTCAGCTCTGCTTCTCTAGCATTCATCATAAGGACAACATAATCTCCATCTTTAACTGTTTCACTGAACCATGGAATAAAGTCAAATCCTTCATGATCTAGCGGTGCACTTAAATATTCATCGGAGTCAAGAAACGGGGAAGTATCCTCTCCACCAAGTCCCGGATGATACACAAAGTTAATGCCGGGATTCTTTACATACAAAGGGAGGGCAGAGGTATTATGATCAATGACGAAAACATTGAAAAAGTGGTGAGGGATCGGATAATGAGGCTTGAACATTCTTGCAATACTTGATTCTAAATATTCTCCAGCACCAATGTTGATATACACCAGTTTGTTCCTTGACGAGATATTCATGAACTTAGGCAAGTACGAAATTTCTGTCTCAAATTGTTCGGGCTTCTTTTCCACGAGTGGCTCAAGGTATTTCAAGAACGGCTTGTTGTTCGTGGTGGAAGGACAATTAGCAGGGAATACAGAATGCTCGAGAGATTCAACGATCTCAGATCTTTTCTTGAACATCACTAGAGTAAAGCCGCCAACCCCACATACGTGCACAACATCGGAACTCTTCAAGAATGAGGAAACTGGTGTAGCAGACCTAATCAAGTTGCCTTTTATCAAGTTCCCCGCGTAGAAACTACTAGAACTCACGAGCATAGCACCGGTGCCACCTGGACGTAAGACACGCTCAATCTCAAGCACCAAAAGAGCTGGAACAGAGACCCTATCAAGATCTCTTGAGAATACAAAGTCGAAGGAATTATCCTCATAATCGAGCTCGTACACAAATCTTCTCCACAAAAGAGAGAAATATGGGTGCCTATCAACACCAATAGCATTCGAGAGTCCCAGCTCTCGCAACACCAAAGCTGCAGCCGATGATTTCTTCCCAACACACAATGCTTTGGCATTCAAATCCAAGAAATTCATTTCCATTAGCTCCTTAAACACATTCTTGCTCAAATTTTCATCTTCACATCTTACCAAAGCCGCCCCAAAAAGCGGAAAGGCCAGTCCAGAAACGGGTTTAAAGAACCCGGTCACATTCACATCCGGGTCGGATCCAAAGTTCAAGGGGCATACACCGAAATTCAACACCATAGGCTCAGAGTTCCGAATCAAATGCCCCATTTGAACGAACGAGATAACGATCATAACAGTGACAAACAAGAACCCTTTTACAATCAAGCGCTTTACTACTGACCCGTGAAGAATTTGCCATTTCAACACCTTCATATCCATTTTTCTGTTCAAATTCTCACTTTAACGCTCAAAACCTTTAAGGTATTTTCAAGTTTTCAAGATCAATAACAGAAGCTGAACTTTTCACAGTAGCTAAAAAGCTCTAATATTTTTTTTCAATCAGATTGATTAAAAAGAGAAGATTTAAGCCAAACAAAAAAGTAAATCAAACAGATTAGCGAGTACAAAACCTGGAGGAAGTGTGATTTCCACCCACCAGTAATACTATTGACATTTGGCACCCAAACAATACCCTTTTTGCAACCATTTGAGCCATTGGTTCAAACCAAGTTTGACCCATTTCTGAACCCCAATTCATCAACCAAAATTGAGCTCAACCCAATTCACATTTTGGTATAAAGATTGAATTTTTAGGTGTTAAATTTGTCCAAGAACTGAAACAAAGATTATGGCTATTAAAAAAAAAAGGAAGTTTTTTGGATCTGGGAGTGTGATAAGAGTTGAGCGGAAAGTGTGAACAGGAAAGGAAGCAACTGTGTTATTAAGGAAGAAGCTTAAGCTCAGCTGTACGAGGGTTTAGTACTTTGTCGGTTTTCCACTACGTGTCGAATGAAGAACGAATGACAGCTTGCGGGTGGGTCCCAGTTAAGCTAGTAGTATTGAATTAGTTGACTCAGTTAGATTTAGATTTGATTGAGTCGAGAACTCGAGGTATGAATTTTTATTTTATTTTAAAAAAGAAAAGAAAAAACATAATAGGATAAGAGCAAAAATTACAAGGTGGGAAATCTATTACTCAAGTATAGGTGGAAACTTGAGAGAGCCAATCAAACTAAACTTCCCAAGATATGAGTTTGGCATTTGGTCATCAATGTTGGTTTTCTAAAAGATGGGCACAAAAAATATTATAAATATTAATTGAAAATAATTTTCAATAATTTTATTAAGCTTAATAAGGATTTAAATAGCTAATTAGGAACAAAAAATCTACATAATTTAAATTTCAAAAAAATTAAAATATCTCAACTAACTTAAACAATCTGATAGAAATTTAAAATTGAAATCTGTCCTAAAACTAAGCAACTTATCATGCTAAAAAAGTTACTGCAGTAATTGAAAGCAACAAAATTGCAATACTCCTCCTTTGCTTCTTACTTTAATTGTTTGTCTCGAGGACTGTTTTGAGCATCGTTGAAATTGCACGTTTTTGTAATGCATCTTTTTCTTTTTTCTTCTTTCTTTTTCGTTTTATAGTTTTGCATAAAAAACATCCTTAGTGACCTTTTCTTATTTGATAATCTCTTTTGAAAGTATTTAATTTTGAACAACGATAGGGTTTTCACGGATTGCTTGTAAAGATTATTCTTCTTGTACAATATTCAATAAATCATAGATTTTAATATATTATTTTATTTTCACTGAGGAAATTTGATAGTTTTCGTAAGTAAAAGTTTGTGGGCATTCAAAGAGAGACTATTGCTTGTCGTGTTTGAAAATGGGTTTAAAATTTGATATTTGTTGATAATGGTTTGAAAATGGGTTTTTTGGAAGAACTCACAGAGCCCGTAAGACCAATGAAGCTCTTGATACCACTGTTGGCTTTCTAAAAGATAGAGCAGTAAAAATATTAAAATATTGATTGAAAATGTCTCTCAATAATTTTATTAAGCATAATAAAGCTTTAAGTAGCCAATTAGGAGCAAAAAATTCTAAAATATCTCAACTAACTTAAACGTAGAAATTGCACGGGGCACCCTATTTGGTCGCCCCCATTTAACCTATACCCATTTTTTTTAAATCTTTTAACTTGTACCCACTTTTTAAATAACTTTAGCCCCCTTTCTCCTCCTCCTTCTTCTTCTTTTTCTTTCTTCTGTTGTTGTTGGTGCTGCTATGGAATTTCAGTTCATGAGATGATTGCCATAAATATGTTTATCAGATTATTTAAAAACAAATTATAAATAATGCGTTTTCCAAATTGTATATAAATAAAAGAGAAACTACAGAAATTAACCAATGCCAAATTGAGAAAGAAGTGATATATTTTTCAAACCTGAAGGGTGACAGTTGAGTTGCAATTTGGGGAAGAAGCGGTAGGACCAGTAGAAGTAGAAGAAGAAGAAGCACCAGAATTTGAGTTGTTAGAAAGCTCTAGAATTGAAGTTCGATAGTTACAAAACAAAAACTTCAGCTCTAGAGCTGAAGTTCGCCAGTTACAAAACAAAAACTTCAGCTCTAGAGCTGAAGTTCGCCAGTAACAAAAACAAAAACTTCAGCACACTTGATTCAGCACACTTGCTACTTCAGGCCCGTCTACTAGAATGCTGAAGTTTTGCAAGATTGCCTTTGCTACTTCAGCCCCGTATGCTGAAGTTATGCGAAAAACGGGTACACTTGCAATTATTTTTGCAAAACGGGCACAGATTAAAACATGACACAAAAAACGGGTATAGATGCAAATGCCCCAACTTAAACAATCTAATAGAAATTTAAAATTAAAATCCATTCTTAAACTAAGCAACTTATTATGCTAAAAAAGTTAATGCACTAATTGAAAGCGACAAAATTTCAACAATCTAAAGGACGACGACGACAACAACAATAATAATATATTCAATATATTTTAGAGTGAGTGGTATGGAAGGCTCATGTGTACGCATATTTTATCCCTACCTCGCGAAGGTATAAAAACGATTTGCGATAGACTCTCGGCTCACGACAAGCAATTCACATCAGGTTTAAAACCTTTGGCCATCTAGGTAAAAAAAAAAAAAAAAGAATCTATCATTGTATTTTTATCTATTAGATCAATTAGTTTACCTTTTTTAAGGTTATAAAATAGCCTTATAGCAATTGATAATAACCTGTTTTCGTCGATTATGTATATTTTATGGTATAAAAATGTTTAACTATCAATTATAGTAGTTAAATTCTTTTTTTGAAGTATTTTCGTGATAAAAGAATAATAAGAGAACAATGAAAAGTAGTACTCGTAATATATAACTTTTGTACATTCAAGTATCATTTGATTGGGAACAAATTATCCAAAGATTAATTATCTCGGGATTGATTAATTCGGGATTATTATCTCACTCTCTCATAAAGATAAAAATAATATTATAATATTGGGATAATTAATTTCAGAATTAATTGTACGATAATTTTATTTCAATCAAACGTAAAATAACTCATCTCAAAGTTAATCCGATAATTAATTATTCTTTATCTCTCGTACTAAACGAGCCTTCAATAATTGGGTGTCGTAATTAGTGAAATTAGTTCTACATTATTTTTGGACGATCACGAAAATATATGAAGCAATAATTGAACGGAACATGTCAACGAAAAAAAATAAAATTGAAGGGAGGATGTGACAATGAAAGTATTTGGGACCGTTAATTTATTTAGATCATGGTACGTCACAGTATGTCTACCACGTGGTGCATTTATTCTCAGAGTATTACTCAAGCATCAAACTATTTTATTTTTATCGGAAAAGGGTCGGTTTTGCCTCTGAATTATTAGATTTGGTTTAATAATGTCCCTCATTAACCTATTGAGCTAAATATATCTTCTGTTAAAGTTTCTGACTCACACATGCCCTTTAAATTAACAACTCACTTTAGATTTTAAATGAAAATTATATGTAATAACAAGACATAAATATTATTGGTTAATTTAAAACCCACCCCAAATATATCCAATCCACTCACCCGTTTAAACCCGACTCGACCCAACCAAACTCATACATAACCCACTAAACCCTTCTAACCCATCAGCCAAAATCGAATGACGGAAGCTCCCAAACAATTAGACTCAACCTTCTTAAACCCTAATTGACATAGTTGCTAAATTATCTTATTGAACCAATACAATGAAAATCTATTATTAGAAAATGCATCTTCTATAGGCATCTTGTTGGAAACTCCAAGCTCAAGCAAGTTTTATAAGTTCTTTTCAGGAAACTTTAAGTTGTCTTCTAAATTGTTACCTGTGAGATGCATATCATATCTGGGTTTTTTTCTTCTTATCAGGTAAGCTAGACAGAGCGAAAGCTACAAGAAGTTTGGAGTATAATTTTTCAGTTAGTGTATAATATATTTCTAGCATAGGTACAAAATTGTTCTTGTACAGAATTATGATGAACTGTACAGTAAATGTAGTAAGAATATCCAGATTAGCAGGAGAAAATATTCAGTCATTCGGAAGCTTTAGTCGTTCGATTTTGGTTGATGGGTTAGAAGGGTTTAGTGGGTAATGTATGAGTTGGGTCGAGTCGGGTTTAAACGGGTGGGTGTGTTGGACATATTTGGGGTGGGTTTTAAATCAATCAATAATATTATGCCATAAAGGGAATGTGTGAGCCAAAAACCTTAGCGAAAGGGTATATTTAACCCAATAGGTGGATGAGAGGCATTATTAGACCAAATCTAATAGTTCAGGGGCAAGCTGACCCTTTTCCGTATTTTTAATTCTACAAATTTGTGAAAGTTTATATATGTAAAGTAAAAATATTTCGAAATTCAAGATTTATCAGCATTCGATTTTTGTAATAAATTAATAAATAAAATATATTTATCTTTGAATCATAAATCTATCACTTAATTGAGATTAATTGATGTGTATATTTACTTTAATCTCAGCTACTAAAACGAAGTATTTGATTTTGGAGTAAATATGGGATGTGGATAAGTATTCATGGTATAACTTCGTTTCCAAAGAATACAATATATTTTTATTTACAATTTTTAGAAGAATAATTTCATAAACAAACGCCACAAATATTATATTTTGATCGAATGTTTGCTTTACTTTTAATTAGGGGTGTTCAAACCGAATCGAAAAGCCAAATCTAATTGAATAAAAATTTCGACTAGGTTTGGTTTGACTTGGTTTGGTATTGAGTAAAAAAACCCGAACCAAACCGGATATAAATATATAATTTTTCATATATATTTTTAACACTTTATATTGAATTTTCTTTAAAAAAACGTAAAAATATTTGGAATCCTCTCATGTGTTAACCTTGAAAGCGTACATTGACGGAAAATTATTGATAGACGACTAAGAAAATAACTATCATGTGTTATTAACAAAATTCTCCCATTGGCATATTTTAATAGATCATTTGTTTATCAATTTTTTCAATATTTAATAAACATATATTCACTTATCAAAATTTTATCTATAACTTTAACAAAGTAAGATTCGAATAATATTTACGTAACAAAAAAATCCGAAAACCCAAAAAAACCGACAAAACCGAATCAATCCAAACTGATATAGTTGGTTTGATTTGATTTTGATAAAAACCGAACCAACCCTGTCCATATACACCCTTACTTTCTCATGAATCACTTAATTGGAGGAAAATAAATTCATTATAAAAATATTTTTTAAAATATTTAAGTCAACTAAATATGAAAAAATTAGAAAATATTTTTCAAAAAATTATTTTCTTTCGTTCCAAACGCAACGCACCCTAGGTATTTGAGTGTTTCATGAATCACTTAATTGTAGTGCAAATTACTCGCTTTTGTTGAAGTAGGAGAAGAGCCCCAAGTCTTTTTCTTTTCTTTTTTTAATTTCCTTTTGTATTTAATGGTATCATTTCCAGCTTGAATTTCTAGGTGATTACTTTTATTAATTGAGGACAAATGATAAGGGGGTGAAGGAACCTGCTTTCAATGTGCAAAAATTAGTAGGAGAAATTAAATGAAATGTTGAATATTTTTCTATGAATCATTATAAGCCCACAGGTTAGGTAAGATTAAAGAGAACGACAATTGTAATTGAGAGAGAAAAATGAACAGAAAAGAAAATACGTATATAAAAAGCTACTATAGAAATGAGTATTCATGTTTGGGAAGGAGAAGAAATTTAGAGACGGCAGTGGCGCGATGGGCGGGCGTTCGGGCAGTTCAGATTGAATATGAAATTGCGGTTTAGATTTTTGATTTTCGGATTGAAGAAATTACAATCCAAATCCAATCCAAATAATTTCGGATTGGATCAGAGTATTTAAGTTCGGTTTCGGATTAATTGGATTGGATTTTTCTAATTTTCGGTTCTAGCTTTTAAGCCTATAAATTGAGCTTATAGAAAACACTCGACATAAAAATAATCATTTAAATGAAGTAGAAAGATGGTAATCAGAAGATGCTTTAGTTTTTGATATCTTCTCGACTCTATACAATGCCTCTTCAAGAAAAAAGGTCTCGAATATGCAATACATCACACTGATTCAAATTATACTATTATATTTTAAAAGATTAGCTGGGAAAGGTGACCTCAAAATTCAATCTTTAGTCAACTTCGGCCTTGTCTTTTCACTGTTTAGTGTTTACAAACGCACATATGGTGTGGTTGTGTGGGTGAGACGTGAGAGAAAAGAAAAACGCTATATTATATTTGATTTGGTAGAGAATCTCATATTGGACTTAGTAATTTGGATTGGATATACGGGCTAATGTTTAATAGGCATGATACTATTGGAGATTTAGATTTATTAGTATTAGCTATGTATATGGGTAATGCCGTAATAGGCTAATGTCTAACGGGTAAGGCTAAACATAAGGTAAACAAATTCAGATTTTCGGCTATCCGAAATTTCGAAGTCCCAAATCCAAAATTCAAAAAATTTAAAAATAAAATCCAAACTTCAATCCATAACCAAAAATCCAAAAAGTTCGAATTTCGGGTTTGCCCAAACTATGCTCACTCCTAAGCAGCGCGAGGTAGGGAGATTATGATGCAAGTTCAACTTTAACCCGCAAAAAATTTAACCTGCCATAACAAAAATTTCAAACTTTAACTCGCCTCGGTCCGTATGAACCCATCCCCGCGCCCGTATACGGTATAGCAAAAGTTTTCTATTTTTCCGATTTTAATGAGTAATTTTACCCTACTATTATATTATGTCTACAGCTTCCAGTTCTTATTTACATACATAAAATTATGAGAAAGAGAAAACAATAATTTGATCTATGGGACAAATTCAGTTAAAAATATCAAAAAATCACTGCAATCCACTACGTGATCTATACTGTCTTGGTGAATTGCATAGTTTTTTTTAGACAAAAAAGATAAGATTTTGGTGTATTTTTTTGGAGCAGCCGAGCAAAAATAAGATTTTGTATTCACGAAAGTCTATTAATCATCTTTCGGATTTTTAACAAATTCACGATGGTAGTAGTCAGTCCCCCCCCCCCCCCCCCCCCTCCCCCCATAAGCCTAAACCACCCCGCCCTGCATAAGCTTAAACCCACCCCGTCCCGCCCGTTGCCATTCCCGGAGAATTATAAAAAGGGACCTAATAATAGATAAAAGCTAGGGTCGTTTGGTAGGATGTATTAGGAAAAAGAATATATATATATATATATTAGCTTTGGCCTTATTTGGTAGTAGTATTTTTTAACTTATGTATAATTAATACATGTATTGTGTATACAACAAATTCAATACTATTTTTATACATAGTAAACTATGAAATTGACAACACTATGATTTTTAATACATAGATAAGCATGTATAAAGATAAAACTGTCCTTTAAACAGACACGAGATAATCTCAACATAACTAATTTAAACATTAGTAATCCCAGGACTACAATACGTTTTATTTAGTATTATTTTTATACACCCTGACTCTACCAAACGACCCCTTATATCTCTGACCAATAGCGAAGAGAATCCAGTTTCCGATTATTTTTCTTCTTGTTTTATCCCAATGAATTTACAACTACAAATCAAAGAGGTTAGGGATAGTTATTCAAACTACAATCACATGTAAAGTTTTGTTTAAAAAAATAAAAGAAAGATATTATTGTGCCTGATTCCTTTGTCGGTTCAATGAATCCCCTGTAATTTGTTAATAATTATATCCTTTGTTTGGCAACAATTTGCTTTTGGGGGACCTTACTTACACCTAATAATTAGACAAATAATAATTTATCGTGATTATTTAGTTTATTTATTGAGGAAAACGACGGAGATTGAACTCTCACGTGGTAGAATTTTACTGTTCACGTGGTATGAATTTTACTAGCACCAATTATGAGGATGTCTTTTTTTCTATTTACCCTTTCGACCATCATTTACATTCTCTTTTGTTTTCGTTTTTAAACTTTCATAATTAATACTCTGGTCTGTCTGATCAATGAAAGTAATAAAATATGTGCTTTACCTCCTAGTTCCTATGACAGAACTTTAATACACCCAATTGTGGACTGCGTTTTCTAGCTCAGTTGAAGATGAACAAATATAGCGTCCACTCGTCAGTTTTTGATAAATAGCTACTATTATCCTGGAGTACACAAGTGAAACTCCCATTATGGCTATTTTTCTCAGTTATTGGGACTGAAAACTAGCTACTTTTGAAAACTTACCCAAGATTCCAATGGGAAAGAAAGCCCATGTATGGTGCTCAGTTGATGGACTTTTACGGTAAAAATAGCACGGGCTAGCCAGTTTTCGGACCGGTCATTCAAAAATAGTCAGCGTTTGCTTAGTCATTGAAAAATAACTATTATTTGATTGTAACACGAAAAGTTCCAGCTTAATATACTGGAGATCGGTGCACCCGTGTATGAATTTTCAGCATGTTATGCTGGAACTTCAACACGCGGAAAGTTCTAGCATAATATATTAGAGATTGAAGCACCCGTGTATGAATTTCTATCATATTATGTTGGACCGGTATATTATACTAGAACTCCAATATATTATGTTGGAATTCCAGTATATTATGATGGAGCATTTTTCATATTTGAACAGTGTTTTCGTTTAAATTTATCTTTATATGAAAAGTGGCTAAATTTTGATTACTTTTGAAATTGTGGCTATTTTTGAATGACCATTTGTAAATCTAGCTATTTTTGAATGGCCACTTAGCGGCCTAGCCATGGGATAAGTCTTCTTCCATTATCTTTATGGTTTTTTCGCTTTTCGCATAAAAAAATTATTTATATTTGGTAGCCAAAAAGCGTATATAATTTGTATAATTTTGGATATAATATCGTTTTCTCTTTTAGGCCTTCTACAACCCTCCCCATTTCCCATAATGGGGGCAATTTTTGCCGAAATGAAGCTCCAACCCTCCCCATTTTTCCCCCCAAAATGGGGGATGAATAATATTTCCTCAAATATGGGGGTGCACTATTCATCTCCGCCGTTACTATTCATGCATATTTTATTATTTAACTCTTTTAATTTAACTTTTTACATATACCTAATTATGTTTATGTAATATCTTTATAATATTAATTTGCATCTTAACTTTGGTGTACAATTTTGATAAATTAATTTTCGTGCATTTATTATTTTTATGTAAAATTGTAAGTTAATTTTATTACAAGTTATAATTGTACAAAAAATATATAATCATCTCAAAAAATGAATGATGTAAATATAAAATATTAGATATTGCTAAAATTGAAAAGTGAAAATTAAAAATACATTAAATGAAAATACATTAAAATTGAAAATACATTAAATTAAAAAACATAAAAATTGAAACTATGGTAAATAGCATAATAACTTAGTAAGGAGGTATGTCGTTTCCAGATACACCAAAATCATTATAGTATTTAGTGAATGGGGCCAAGGATTGTTGTGGTTGTGAGTGTGGATATTGTTGACTTCTTTTATACATTATTCATTGTTGTTCTTGTCGCATAAATTCATGACGAGTCGGATCGACAATAGAATCCACATCTAACATTAAAACTTTATTTTCTTCTTTCATTTCTTTTAATCTTAGTTTTTCTTTTTGAACGACCAAAACTTCTTAATTAATCTTGTATCACAATGATTTTACTTTTATTTGAATTATTAGTTAATCTATAATAATTGCATACAAATTATATTATTTAAAATTTTATGGAATTGTTTTAATGGAAATTACAAATTAATGAAAATAAAAGATGGAATTTGTTTAGTGAAATTTAAAAAATAAAAATAAAAATGAAAGATAATAATATATTATAGAAGAGAGAGAAGAATATTAAAAAAAATATTCTCTTTTGGAGAAAAAATGGGAGAATGATTGGAGTAAGTTGTCCTCGAAATGAGGAAATCTCTATTTTGGGAACCAAAATTGGGATAAAACTTGGAGATTGCCTTATCTCTTTACATCCTAGTTCTTATATGTGTGCATGCACTGAGGAGTATACAGTGGGGCACATAGATAGCACATTACATACAACAAAAAGCATTCTTTGCTGGTGCAAACGTCGTACATACCTCACAAAGAATTGCAAGTATGACCACTTAACTATCTCTATTTAAATTGAGGAGTATCTCTAGTATACATATACCCTTTATGCAAATATTTGTTTAACTATATAATAAGTGAAGGTTTTGGTACGACGAAGGGTGGAATAATAATTTTGAATTGTATTATGGGCAAAATTGGTATTCTACGGGTTAGTCATTTCAGAAAAACTCCTTATGTTCTGACACGTATTCCATTTGTGTCACTTGCCCTGTTCTTCTTTCTCCTAATTCTTTCTCTACGATTTCATATTCTCATATATCGTCTCATCTCAACCTTAGGAAGAAAAAATGGTAAATCTTCCTATCATGATGCTCTTTCTCTCAACCCATATGGGTTTTGTTCCAAAAGTTTTCCGTCTTGGTTGGTTGAAGTTTTTCTATGGCGTCTATATTTTTGAATTTTGGTAAATTCTTTGTTTTTCTCTTCGCCCATTTCTGGTGGATATTTGTTAATTTGTTTTGCTATTCTCTTGCTGGGTTCTATAGATGCATGTGGAATTGACAAAATATCTAATTTTTTGTCAGAAATTTAATTCACTCATCAACTTCTATTTTATCTGCTGAAAATTCATGTTTTGATTTTTTCTATTTTTAATTTAGAATTTTTGTTGTTCCTACGATTGTATGCATGTGAATTTTCTCTTAAAATAGCTCATGGTTTTCAGTGATTTGTTGGATTCTCTTCAAATAGTAGCCAATGCTTCATGTATTTGCTACTTTACCATCATTCACTTTTTTTATGAAGCAGAGGGTATGAAAGATTGGATCCATTCTTCGTCGTCTCAGGTGTCGATCCTTTTTGTGCATTTGTTGTCGTTATCTTTTTTGGGGAGTATTATTGATCACGCCTAACTATGCCTTATAAAAAAGGACTAAGCGGTTGTTGCAAATTTAATCTGGTTTACAAGTCCGGAGTTAAATCCCACAGAGAACTAAGGCTTAGCTACAACTCTTCAATATTGCTAAGAAGACACGTTCGAACAATTCCTATCTTATAAATATTAAGATTCTTATATCTAATTAACTAACAAATTAAAATAGAAAATTAACACTAAAGATACTACGGGTTGGAGAAAACATTAAGGAGGTCTAGAGTTATGATTTCCTCAATTGTTGGAATCTTTCCCGCTATGTCTTTCTATAATTTCGCCTAAGTATTCTCTATCAATCATGAACAATCTAGTTATCATAAATCTCTCTCAAGTAATTATGATAATCTACTAGACGCACTCTCTCAAGTTACGCTAGCTAAATTGCATTACAGTTCACTTTAGATTGCACCCGAGGTATCGTTATCTCTAATCCAACCTCTAAACCCTCGGTTATGGATCTCGCCTATACTTCGGGAGTGATGTTGTTCAAACAACTACCTAAATATGCACTCTCTGTCAAGTAGATACATAATAAATAGGCACAGCTAATTGAGGGCCCTTCAATCAACTACAAAGAGAACGTAGTTGAACAAATAGAGATTAAACTTTGGCAAAATTATATAAAAACATAACAAAAATTTATCCTACAAAAGGTTCAATCAAAACCCTAGATAACAACTTAGCTATTCATAATAGTATGTAAAAATACAATACTAAAAGTCATAACCAAAAATGAAAAATAGGAAGAGGAAGGAAAAACTTGTAGAAGAATTCTCCGCCTTGCTCCTATTGTGTCTCTGTCTCCTTATGTCGAATTTGTGTCCAAAATATGTCCAATCTCCCAAAAATAACGTTCTCTCATATATATATATATACCAAGTAGGGTCAGACCCAAACAATTATACATTCTCCTACGCGAAAAAGGACAAGTTTCCAGGCCGCCACTAGCGCGGCCGCGCTAGTTTCGCGCTATAGGTCGCGCTAGTGGGGTTTTATTCTACCCCAGTCCGCGTCAGGTCCGTAGTCGTAGCTTCGATCGCATATTTGACCCTGTTCCGTTTGGAATGTTGAAAAACGTAAAACATGAAAGTTGTATCACTTTGAGTTAACTTTCCAACCATATATTACATAGCCCAAATAGAGTTCAGAAAAAAAAAGTTATGTCCATTTTACTAGACAGTGCACAATATGCCTCCTCGAGTCTTCGTTTGTTCTCAACTATCAAATTTGACCCCCGAACACGATCCCGACTTAATTCCTTGATCTTTTACTCAGAGTTCAAATCACTTAAATTCATTCCATAACATCTATATAGCTCGTAATCACTCATACAAGGCATAAAATACATAGTTAGTGCAAAACACTAGCGGTTAAAACTCAAACTCAATTAACGTGCAGTAAATGAGAGTGTAATAAATGACTAAAATACGTAATTATAGCATATCATCAACTATTGAGTGAAATATTGACTTCTTTATCTTTGGTTTCTTCTATGAATAGTTTATCCATTATATTTTGTTCTGTATTTTGTGTTAATATGTAGTGATTTTTCTTTAATTCTTGGTGGGTTATAAGAAGTTAAGTCAGCTCTTTTCGTGTGACTTTTTGTTCAATGAATAGAAATAATGATTGGAATAGGACAAACTATAATTGAAGTTATGGTGATTTACAGTTCTTATGTTTAAAAGGCATTTCTATTAGAGCCAGAAATTTTGATACATAATTGGGTCAAACTTGGGGCAAGAATATATAAGTTTCCTTCTTCCTTCGTAATTGCACATTCTAGAAACTGTTTCACTCTTTCATAACTCTATCATCTTCTTTATCTCTCAATTTTGATTTGAGTATTTGGCTCTAGCGATTCTGCATTTTTGACGAACGTTGAAGCACTATTTTGAGGATTTGCATCTTTATCTTCAAATTCTATACGCGATATTATCGCTGACTCTAGAAGATACAGAAACTTCTAATGGCTATTCTGGAATTACCTGCGTCTTTGGCTTTTTTCATTAATTGATTATGCAATGCACTCTCTTCTTAATATTGGTGTCAAATCTGTTGTTCCGGTCCAAATTGCCTCAATGGACATTCTCTGACCCCCACAGTTGACAAACCCAAATATATTGAAAGCTATTGTAAGGGTCTTGAGCTTTCTCTCTTTTGTGAACTGATTTTGCATATACATGTATTTATTGACTATTTTGTGTCGATTTTAGCAGTCAATGGTATTAAGAAGAACTCAATGAGAATAGAGAAAGGCTTTGTGAACAAAATTATTGAAATGTTACTAAAGAATTTATGTTCGGTCAACTATTTTGGTTACCTTTCCGCTTACCTTTTTCCAACATTAGAGCTTGAAAAAATAATTTACATGCTTTTTTTCTTTCTAAAATGCAACAGCTGGGCAGTTTTTTTATAATTTTGGCCTGACTATATTTGTAATATAATACATACTTCTTGATGGTGAAGCTTTGAGTTTGGATTTGTTGCCTTATGCACCTTGAAAACTTGTGAAGTTCGATTTTCATAGTGGATACTTATTTTGTATGGCAGTAAAACTTTTAGGCCAGATACATCGGCAAACCCTTAAATTTGTCTTTCACTTTTCACTTTGACACTTTTTCTTGAGTGGTCCATTTGAACACTTTAACTAGGTCTATACTCTGTCATTTAGACACAATTTGGTGATGTGGCATAGTGCGTGTAATACACTACTCTTAGGAGCGTGAAGGATAAGTATTTCTATTTTTTATGTTTTTTTTCCTCCTCCTATTCTTTGGCAAGCAGAAGCTCGACTTACATACATGAAAGGGACAATGGAGAACAACCAGACATACAAACAAACAGAGCTAATCTTCACAAATGATGTCGTCGGATTTGATACAGACAAACAGTGCAATTCTTGAACAACAGACATACAAACAGACCGGTGACTTCACAAATGAGGTCGCCGGAAAACTCAAAACTCCGGTCGGGTCCAAAGAGGCAACAAGCAACGACCTGTTAATTAAAGGCACCGTCCTCAACGAGGTCGCCGGAAAAGTGCACCACTTTGAATTAAAGGTCGACGCCGGAAAAGTGTACGCCGAAGAAGACATCGATCCCATTTTTGGTGCTCTGTTTTTACAGATCTGCCCGTTTTCTGTCTTTATTTTCTCCAGATTTTCTCCTTACTGGTTAATTTTTGTGGTTCTTTTAGTGTAGTATCTTGTTCAAACTATATTGAGGACTCGCTCCTTTCTAGCAGGTGACATATAAAATTGGAGAGAGCTTAAAAATGAAGAAAGGGTTATTAAGAAATCTGCCTCGCATCAACTTTGGCTGACCTTATTTCTTTATCAAGAAATGGTCTCTAGTTTCATATTAATGAGTTTTCCAGTTCCTTTTCTGCAGGTTTTTGATCTTTTTGATGGTTGTAATTCAAGTTAAATCCATGTGTTTCCTTTTTATTCGTTACCGTGGCGAGTGAATCACACGCATGACTTATGTTTGGCTGCTTACGAATTTTGTGTTTAAATGACACATTCGAGGTGTGGTTGAAGTGTTCAAATGGACCACAATCAAGAAAAAGTGTCAAAGTGAAAAGTGAGGACAAGTTTAAAGGGCTGCCGATGTATTTGGCCAAACTTTTATAATCAACATAAGATGATTGTAGTCAAATCGTTCATAATTTCGACTTAACAGTTGTTTACATCTATTTTATACTATTGTGAACGCAGTTCTCAAGATGGATCTAGAACAAATAAAGAAATATAGTCTCTGAGTTGATTCTGTTTGAGTCGAAACTGAATTTCACAAGTCATGTGATCAAATTAAAAATTGGTTTCAAAGTAGAAGATGTTAGAATATTAAAATATAACCCCTTTCTAACATATTGACAATTAATCACCTATTCATTTGAAATAAGCGAGCACATGTTCTTTTTCGTAGGATTGATAGTTGATGGTGTTGGCGAAATACACAAATAAAGAGACTACGGTTCTACTATGATTACTTTTGCCACCAGTAAAGGCCATTGCAGGATCTGCTATCAAAAATTGCTTACATCCTCGCTATTGCTTTCCTCCAGGGCATTAGGCCATTAACAAAGTTCGGCAATCCAATTTTTTCAAGGATGATACTTCATGTTATGCCAGCAAACCAGAAAAATTCTATAGAGAAAACAGAGTAAGTATGATTACGTAGTCTTTTCAATGTTCTTATCCATCTAAATTTGTGTGCGCATAGTGCCTAAAGGTCTTTTTTTCCTCCTCTTCTATGTGGGATCTACCTTTCTTCCATAATTATATCGTTTATCTCTCCATAGGACAATTGCATTAAGCAATTTTCAAAAAAACATTAAGCAGCAGAGTCAAGAGGGAAATAGGTATTTGAAGCTAGCATAGATACACGATCATAGAATATTCTATTCATGCTTGATAATAGGCTAAAATTGTATAGTTTAGAGCATATTTATACTCTAACTTAATGATGCTTCACTGTCTTAAGTGTGTTAAAAGATGATAAATTGTCTCTAATGGTGATTTTTGTGTTTCACATGAGTATAACACACTAATGAGGACTTATGATGGTGATCCGGGAGACGTTGAAGAAGAATAGGTCATGGGGTATTTTCTGGGTGACTTGAAGGCTGAAGGTTCGTCAAAACAGTAAGAAACCCCATTTAGCGCGGGCTGTAGCGCGACATTAGCGTGCCCGCGCTAGTTCAGCATAACGAGGCAGTGAAGAACCCCATTAGCGCGGGATGTAGCGCGACCTTAGCGCGCCCGCGCTAGTCCAGATTTCCGGAGGCAGTGTATAACCCAACTAGCGCGGGCATTAGCGCGCCCGCGCTAGTTCAAACGGGGGAATTAGAAGCTGAAGGGTATTTTTGGGAAGTTAAGGCCAATCCCTCAACCTATAAAAGGTTCAATTTGCCCAAGAAGGAGCTTATCAAGGTTTAGAGTTTGGAACAAGAAAAGTAAGGGCAAGAGGCAAGAAGGCAATTGGGCGTCAATCCATATCTCCTTCTTTTGTGATTTTACCCTCGATCATGAATTCGTTTGTAGTTTTTATCATTGTTATGAGTAGCTAACTTTTCTAATCTAAGGT
>ML267564.1:5026-80973 GCA_005239495.1 Nicotiana undulata
TATCCAGAATGTAGTTAATGTATAGTTCTTTTGTAGACAAATTGTATTCTAAACATCATAATAACTACATTTAATATAACTACAAAATTTTCTATTCATCTACAAAAATTCTACAAAAAAACTAAAAATAAACTACAAAGTCAAACAGATCTCAATATCGTATCACCCAATTCTCATTCGATTGTAGTTTAATTGGGATTTTCGACATAATTGCGTTTTTTGCAGAAGATTTGTAGAAGTTTTAGTCATTTTTAATTTGTGAAAACAAAAAACAAAGCATCTACAATCAAAATACAAATAATCTACAATTTATCTACAAAATATCTACAAACTGGGTACATTGAATAGAAAGAGACGAAAATTAATACAGCGTGATTTGCGTTTGAAAATTTCTGAAAGAATCTTTAATTCCCCAATATTAGCGCACCTAAATAAGGAATTTTAATACTACAATGATTCCTTATTTAATGAAATATCTGAAAGAATATTTACTTCCTTAATTTTAGCGCCTAAATAGGAAAATTATATCTACTAAGATTCTGTATTTAATGCATTGTATTTATTTTGTAAAAAACCTATTAACAGGGCGGATAATTTTCAAATCATGAACATATTTAGTAATATAGTTTCCTATATGATATTTGAACGAAAATAATTGAGTGATTGATTGTGTGATGATAGACTCATATCAACCATTGTACAAGACCTCAATCCACTATCACTATAGATGTGGCATGACCCATTGAAGTGGGGTAGAATGTGACGCGTACGACTGATTCCTATACGACATCGGCTGATCATATTGTTGATAGCATTCACTCGTAGATTACTTGCTTCCCTAGCCAAAGGAAAAATATTATCCTGACGTGTAAGAATTAAATTGCGCGAAAACAAAAAATTGTGTATACCTTTACAACCTAGCAGAAATTGAAGAACTCTTGGATTAGTACAATAATGTTTTGTTTTGATACAAAATTTTACATGAACTAATATAATCTCCACATAATTAGGACTACAGCTAGCGTTTGGCTTTCGATGTTAATTTTGCAGAAGTTATGCGGATTTTAGTATTGAAAACCAAACACTTCATTATTACCCTTAATTAGACAATTCTATTTACCACATAACTATCTGTGTATTATTATTCTCATTGTATCACTATATTATTGTTAACCTATATATTTATTTGAACGATCTGCCATTGGAGAAAGGTAATGGAATCGGAGGGCCAAAACCTTGTGTATATTTCATAAACTTTGCTTATAAGATTCCTGAAGAGTTTAGGGGCAAGATTAAATATCAAATTTTAGTTGCGTCTGGGTGTAACTTTTCCTGACAAGAAGGTTATATACGGGTGCATTTTATTAATATATTCTCTCCTCATAATTCTAGTTACCCCATCATTTTCAATTTATTTTCGTCACTACATCTGATGGTCTAATTAAGCTAGCTAGCTTGTTGTTGTATACAAGATATATATTTGGTTGTTAGCGCTTGGCAGGACTATAAAAATAAAGGGAGAAGTAAATATGTGGACGACAAAATGCAAAAATAATGAAAAAGAGATTCCCCTTACAATGCATTCACGTGATCATATGCTGCAAACATATCTCTTTTGTTCTCAAGTTATGTTGCTTCAATAATTTACTTCAGCATAAAATAAGTGATACTCCATATCTTTCAATTTAGACGATATTTTTTTTTTTATTTGTCCGTTCCAAAAAGAATGACATATTTTTATAATTGGAAATAATTCAACTTTGAACTCTTAATTTTATCTTTAATGAAAAGTTTTGATAACCACATAAATATCATGACCCCATAAAGCTACTAATTCAACTTTAAACTATTCATTTTACCTTTATAACCACATAAATATATGACCCCATAAAACTAATAATTCAACTTTAAACTCTTCAGTTTACCTTTAATGAAAATTTTTTATACCCACATAAATATCATGACTCTATAAAGCTTTTACCCCTTAAGCTTTTAAGATCACAAGTTTCAAAAAAAAAAAATCTAAAATTCGTTCCAAGTCAAACTAGCTCGTCTAAATTGAAATGGAGGGAGTACATGTTTCTTATACTAAACAAGTGGATACTTCATAAAGTAAAAATCAAATCATCTCCCATATGTACCTTGGACTTTGTTCTGCACAAACAGAGAAAACCTCTAACGTTTTGCAATATAGTTTTCCTAGTCAGTTTTAGCCTTAGAAATAATGGATTATCAATTTTCTTCCCATTTTCAAGCTCTATTAGGGCTTTTAGCCTTTGTATTCTTGTCTATTATCTTATGGAGAAGAACACTCACTTCAAGAAAATTAGCCCCTGAAATCCCAGGGGCATGGCCTATTATAGGCCATCTTCGTCAGCTGAGTGGTAGTGATAAGAATATCCCATTTCCCCGAATATTGGGCGCTTTGACCGATAAATATGGACCTGTCTTCACACTGAGAATAGGGATGTATCCCTATTTGATTGTCAACAATTGGGAAGCAGCAAAGGATTGTCTCACAACGCATGATAAGGACTTCGCTGCACGACCAACTTCTATGGCTGGTGAAAGCATCGGGTACAAGTACGCGAGGTTTACTTATGCTAATTTTGGTCCTTATTATAACCAAGTGCGCAAACTAGCCCTACAACATGTACTCTCGAGTACTAAACTCGAGAAAATGAAACACATACGTGTTTCTGAATTGGAAACTAGCATCAAAGAATTATATTCTTTGACTACGCTAGTTAAAAATAACAACATGCAAAAGGTGAATATAAGTAAATGGTTTGAACAATTGACTTTAAACATAATCGTGAAGACTATTTGTGGCAAGAGATATAGCAACATAGAGGAGGATGAAGAGGCACAACGTTTCAGAAAGGCATTTAAGGGCATTATGTATGTTGTAGGGCAAATTGTTTTATATGACGCAATTCCATTCCCATTGTTCAAATACTTTGATTTCCAAGGTCATATACAATTGATGAAGAAAATTTACAAAGACTTAGATTCTATTCTTCAAGGATGGTTGGATGATCATATGATGAAGAAGGATGTAAACAATAAGGATCAAGATGCCATAGATGCCATGCTTAATGTGACACAACTTAATGAATTCAAAGCCTATGGTTTTTCTCAGGCTACCGTGATCAAGTCAACAGTCTTGGTAAGTTTATGTCACCGTCATGCTGTTTAATTTTGTACGTTCTCCATTTCAATTTATATGAACCTATTTATTAAGAAAAGAAGCTAAGGAAGATTTTTTAAACTAGTAACTTTAAACATGTCATAGCATGTGTAGCTATAACTTTGAAATTTGTAGTTTTAAATATCTTATATGGAAAAGGTCCAAAATTGCCTCTTTAGTATCCATCTAGAGGCACCTTCACTCTCTGTTAATAGTTGGACATGTTAGATCTGCCATTAATTTCAAATTCAGATAACATGATGGCGTAAGGATTGAACGGTTCACATGATGGTTATGTTAATGGAATCAGTGGGGCTTTTAATAGAGAGATACATAGATAGTAAATGAAGAAGAATTGTGGTGTCGTATATTTGTGCTTTCTTGAGAAGAAGTAAAGTTGTACATGTGAAGAAGATTGCTTTACCTTTGTGTGCTCCGTAAATGTGTTATGTGTGTTAATAATCCCTGTGAGAATTGAGTGCTATCAATTCTAGTGGGTTATGTGCAGGAGCGTATCTAGCACTATAATTACGGGTTCAACTTAACCCATAGCTTTCAAGGCGGGAAATAAATTTATGTGTAAAAATTTATTAAATTTGTAAGAAATAGTGAATATGAATCTATAACTTTGAAAATATAATAGGTTCAAAGTTAAAAATCTTAAATACTGAACTCATAAAATTTTAAATCTTCGATCCGTGTTGGTTAGGTGGGTGTAGGACCGAAAAGATGTAGAAGAAGATAGTTGTGGTGGAGTAATTGTGTGTATTGTTTTCTGAGTGAGTGTATTGCATGTATTATTGCTCAAAAGTGATTTTCAGAGTGATTAGCCAAACACAAATTACTTCTCCCCAAAAGTATTTTTTCTAAAAACACTTTAAAAAAAACAGTTCTCAAAATAAGCTGATTTCTCCAGCTTGGCCAAACAGGCCATTAGAATTATTATGAACAAAACTTCACAGGGTCTGAAATTGCCCCTCAACTACGAACACTTCTGCCCTTTTCCGTAACAATTTCTGGATTTTTCGTTCTTTTTCAGATTTCGTTAGCTGGATTTGAAAATAAGGGCAAATACATGACACTTAACAAAAAGGCCCAACTATTAACGAGGGATGAAAGTGCCTCTATAGGCGGATAGTACATGAGCAATTTTGGCTTCTTTCTATATCTTATAACGTGTAGTTATAAACGATTATTATTAAAGGTAAAATAAAAGTTTAAGTTAAATTACTTTTAACTTTAGAAAGAGTTCATTATTTTTAGAACAAACATAAAAAGGAGAAATTTGGTTGTATAAATTGTGACGGAATACCTATTTAATACACATTTAGGACAAAGACTACCTGTCGGAATAAGTACGATTTTTATTATGATTACAATTTTTGTGTATCCCAAAGATGATGACGCATTTTTCAGTCCATCTTGGGATTCATTGTAATTACATTTGTTTTCGATCTGTAACAAAATTAAATAATGTATGCAGAGTTTGATCTTAGATGGAAATGACACAACGGCTGTTCATTTGATATGGGTAATGTCCTTATTAGTGAACAACCCACATGTTATGAAACAAGCCCAAGAAGAGATAGACATGAAAGTGGGTAAAGAGAGATGGATTGAAGATAGTGACATTAAAAATTTAGTGTACCTTCAGGCTATCGTTAAAGAAACATTGCGCTTGTATCCACCTGTTCCTTTTCTTTTACCACATGAAGCAGTGCAAGATTGTAAAGTGGCTGGTTACCAAATCCCAAAAGGTACTCGTCTATATATCAATGCATGGAAAGTACATCGCGATCCTGAAATTTGGTCAGAGCCCGAAAAGTTTATGCCTGAGAGATTCTTGACGAGCAAAGAAAATATAGATGTACGCGGTCAGAATTTTGAATTTATTCCGTTTGGTTCAGGGAGACGGTCGTGTCCAGGGATAAATTTTGCGACTTTAGTGACACATCTGACTTTTGGTCGCTTGCTTCAAGGTTTTGATTTTAGTAAGCCATCAAACACGCCAATAGACATGACAGAAGGCGTAGGCGTTACTTTGCCTAAGGTAAATCAAGTTGAAGTTCTAATTACTCCTCGTTTACCTTCTACGCTTTATTTATTTTGAAAGTGAATAAATCATCAATCATAAATATGTTTCTCATGTAAACTTTATGGGGCCGTATATGGTCATGACTTGTAGTGGTTGTGCATGAAATGAATTTGTGAAATATGTAAACTTAGTTTCTTGTATTATTATTGAGTTCTAGTAACCTTTTTGTTTTCTGAAAAACAATTGTTGCCAGGGATAAATATTACAACTTCTGATTTGTCACGATCGAAAACTGAAGGACTTGGAAAAATGGGTCCTTATTAGACTATACAATGCTATGATCTGTTATGCAAAAATGAACACATCAAACGCTATAGCACTGGTTTGAGCGCTCAAGTTTGAGATCGTTGATCCAAATAAAAACAGGTCCAATTAAACTGAAACTTGTAAACTATCATCAACCACAATCGCCACATCTTAAATGAAATTACAGCAAGTTGAAAATCTGGACGAAATCTATTAATTCTCTACTCATAGATTACATCAGATTTATTACTACTAAATCACATTCTAAGGAGAAAAATACCCTATCAAAATCAAAGAATTAACAACTAAATTTATTATGTTGTGAAGGAAATAAAGAAAAAAGATTAAGACTTGTAAAAGCTAACAAATAGCCTCGACCACGAGGCTCTTGGCAACATTATTGTCACAATTAGTGGATCCAAGTAGACTTTGAGATGCAGGCACAGAACAATTTTCCTTGCCAACACATTCCTTTTGGATAATTGAAAGTACATCACTGTTGCTCTCACAGATTCCCTTAACGAAAGAAGCACAAGTCCCTTGTGTATGACCAAAGTTGGCATATTTTATAGCAGAAATTGGTCGACCTTGGCATGATATATTCATCAACTTATCTTCATATGCATTTCCACAAGCACTTCCAACTCTAACTGTTTGGAAATTTACAAGTGATGGGTTTCCTCCGAATTCTTCAAGCAACACTATCTCGTTGTCACCATCGTTGGACATGAACGAACGTGGAACATGGTACCTACAAAATTAAACAATTAATTATTGAGATTAGTAACTTGTTAAAATACACTATCTGATAGTGTAAGAAAAAATTAGGATGTGAAACTAACCATCTTTGAGTAGGCTGACCACAGTTGGAATTGCATTTTTTATCACTATATGGACCACGGTAATCACAAGGTTCAGTAGAACAGCCATCTTCTTCTGCCAAATAACTTGGCCAATAACGACCTATGCTTTCACCATTTACCCACGCTAGCCCCTTGCCTAAACCTTGTAAGTCCACCACCACTGGATCATTACCTAATGGAGCTTTAAAAGTAGCCTGACACAAAACAAAATTAGTTTTAAAAACTCTATACAATCGTAGTAATTAGTTTATATTATAATTACAAGTAAATTTGTTTAATAAATAATGTTACCTTGTACCATGTCATCATCCTATTAATAGGAACATCATGGGATTGCCATTGAGATTCAAAGCGTGGATTTCCAGCATATAACTTATTTTCAAGTCCATGCAGATCAACCTTGTACGACCATTTGTGTGCAGACAAATCTTTAACTACACGTTCATCACCATTTCTTCCAACTATTTCCACTGGACCAGGGACTCCACTTTGAACCAAATCAAAATGAGCTCCATAGTTCTGTTAAATTATATAACTCAGTTGTCAACAAATTTATCTGTTGTTGTTGTAGGTCATCTTCACATGATATAGTGTTAAGAAATATACACAGTGTACAAAATAAA
The DNA here is from genome assembly GCA_005239495.1 of Nicotiana undulata. Lineage (NCBI taxonomy): Eukaryota > Viridiplantae > Streptophyta > Magnoliopsida > Solanales > Solanaceae > Nicotiana > Nicotiana undulata. Next base: position 12,044 of record ML267564.1, read on the forward strand.
GTTACCTGAAGGCCAATAGTAGCACTAAGCAGTGCAATCTGATTCTTTCCAGGTTTCAATTTTATCTTATTCTCAAAGACATAATTGAAGATTCCATATGTTGCCCATTTTGACCCTACAAAAAAGTTAAATTTGTGAAAACAAAAGCTAAGTAAAATACTATATAGCAATCAATTATTCAAATTAACAACTAAAAAAACAAAGAAAAATATACATTATGAATTAATACCTAGATATTGGCCATTGACATAGACATGTAAGATTTGGCCAGTGCCATTCACTCTAAGGGTCATATCATCGCTCCAAATTGGATCATCTTTGCCAAGGTTAAAACTGTTTAACAAATAAAAGAAAAAATAATAATTTAATCTTGTAATTGGAAAAATAATTGTTGTCCAAAGAAATTAGAGAAAATTAAAAAGAGAAATTAATTACCTTGTCATGTACCACATATAGTCACTAACATCATCAGCTACCTTTTGATCAAGCAATTTATTTGCAGAAACATGACCCTTTCCAAGTAGCACAGTTTCATCAAGTTTCTCAGGCCTCCATGACCATTGTAGAGAACCTGTCTCACTTTCTCCCTCATCTGACTTCTTCACCATGATGGAAGTTTGAGTATTAACCTATAATATTATGTCACAATTATATTAATATTCAAGACTTAAAATACTACTATATAGTTCGTATGAGTTTATTAACTTCTATACATTAAGAGCGTAACAAAAATTAGTAGATAATTACGTGTGACTACCATAATAAGTGAAATTAGTAAACTGAAAACAATAAAAAGGCAAGTAACTTTCCATATCATGTTAGATTACACCGATATAATTTTATTTAATCGGACAGTGAATATAAGTTGAATGTAACAAAAGGTTTTAATTACCTTTGCTGTGTTGTAAACCTCAGTCTTGCAATCTGGAAGAATACTAACAGACCAAGCTGGAACAGTGTATTTAACACCTTCATAAGTGATGGTGGCATCTGTGGTTGTATTTGCATTGCTAAAGAAGCAGCTTGATTTGCCATCCAAAGCATAAATTGTAACCTAAAAAAAGAAAGTTTAACATAAAATATATATATTTTTTTTAAAACAAAAAAGATAATACACTATAAATGTTTTATTAACTTACCGAAACGGAATTTCCCAAATCATTGTTTGAAATATTGCCACTGGTAAGTGTTTTTTCCATCGAATGCAATACATCATGGAGTTCTTTCAAATGCCCATATTTTGGCTGGTTCAAATTTCCTTAAGTAATAAAAAATCAAATTTAGTTAATTGAAAAATCATATAAATAATATTTAAAATTAACAGAGTTAAAATTACTTTATTACCAAATTCATCAAGTGGTGCATCGTAATCATATGTAGTGGTAATATATGGACCGCCAGCTGTTCTGCCAAAGTTTGTCCCACCATGATACTGAAAAAATATATGACGAAATTATATTTTAGAAAAAAAAAATGGAAAATAGACAAAATAAAGTTAAAGGAAATATAGAAAGTGAATTAATAGTATGATCTCGTTATAACTCACCATATAATAATTTTGGAACGTGCCACCAGTTTGAAAGAATCTTGCAACAGCATATGCAAGGTCCTCTGCTGTTCTATGAGGATCTCTGCCACCCCAATTCTTGAACCTTTATGAATTTAAGAGTTATGTAAATTAACAATATTTTTAATTAGGGATAATTTTTAAAAAAAAATATTTGTTCTTATAACTTACCATCCAGTCCAGTTCTCAGTCCACATCTTTGGGCTATTGGGATTGTTAGGAGTAAACTGATCACAGTACCAGCCATTGCACGTATTTATCTGTCACAAAATATTGTTTTATTCCATCAATTCACTTTAACACAATCATACCATTATAAGATTATTAGAAATAAATTCTAATGATTTAGAATTCAATCCATATAACAACAATAACGCAGTAAAATCCCAGAATTAAGGGATCTGGGGAGGGTGTAGAGAGGCTGTTTTCGATAGACCCTCGGCTCAAGAAAATGAAAAAGACGAAAGAGACAATATATCAATACCATCAACAGAAACCATAGAAATAATAAAGCATTATAAGAAACCAAAAAATAGTTGAAACGCAACACAATAACCACTAAATAAAAATGAGAGAATAGTAAAAAAACAACATAAACCACTAAAAATCTAAGACGAACCCTATCAGTCTAACTTTACACCCGGAACGAAGTAGAAAAATGGTCAGCATCAATGGATATAACTAGAAATCTTATATTAATATATGTAAGAAGAATATACCATGGGTTGGGGAGCATCACTCTGCTGGCACATAATCCATGGAACTCCAATATTAAGAGATTGAGCCATGTTTGAACACCAATCAATATAAGCTTTACCAGCATCTCCATAGGCTGTCTCTACATTACCATATTCATTCTCAATTTGTGCTAGAATGATAGGACCTCCTTGGGATGCAAATAGCTTCTCTTCTTTCACCATGTTAACTATCAATGATGTAAAGTTTTTCATCTCATCCTAATATACAAAAAATAAACATATTATATATCAAACACGGATTTAAAGTTCTTTTGTGCATTCAACTAAACTCATTGTTTTCTGTATAAATTTAATAAAACAGATTTTAGGTACAAGATTTGCTTGTGCAAATTGTAGTACGTGTATTACCATAAAAACACTGTTGGCTGTGCGCAACTGAACGCCAGGCATATTGTGCAACCACACTGGAAATCCTCTGCAGAAGTGAAGGAGACAAACAAAAATAAGAAAAGACGAATAAAAAGGTCAATGCACTAATGAACTAATTACAGATAATTGTGAAATAATTATCAAATTATTACCCATAGTTCCATTCAGCACAAACATAAGGTCCAATACGAAGAACAGCATAAAGTCCTTCATCTTGAATTGTTTTCAGAAACCTTATCAGGTCTAAATTTCCAGTAAAATTGTATTCGCGACGAAGTGGCTCGTGGGCGTTCCAGAATACATAGGTTTCAATTGCATCAAGTCCACCTTCCTTGGCTTTCTTTATCAGATCAGGCCACATCTACAAAAAGGTCAACCAAAACAAAGCAAATTTTTTTTAGATTTATACACTGATCATAAAAAGAATATACTATAGTACTCAGTAAGAAATTAGGGTTTACTTGAGCAGTGCTTCTAGGGTAATGAATGGAACCAGATAAAATAACTTTTCTTTCACCATTAATGGTGATGGCTCTTCCGTCATGAGAAACTTGATAAGCATCACAAGTGCTAATAACTAAAAGTAAAAAGAAAAATAAAAGACTTTTGAAGGAAACCATTGTTGAAGGACCGGAGAAAAAAGATATAACGCAGATTGTGTATTAAGGAAGGTATATATAGAAATCTGGTACGTAGGATCAAGTTCAATCTTGGTCAATCTCGGTCAGGAAGAGATTTGAATTGATAATGAAACCAAAATTTGTTAGGATAAAGCTAATTAATCATAGAGTTTAATTTTTATACATTACTAAGAATTTTTGTACTATTAGGTTACCTAAAAAAATAAATTCTGAAAATCATCCATAAACGGATAATGTAAAATTTCATGACTGTATATAAGTAAGTGCTTAATTTCTTTACTGCAAAGGAAAAAGTTAGTAAAATTATCAGCTTATCTAAACGACAAGTACGTATGTATATTATTATTATTCTAGACTAGAAGGGAGAATTTGTAGTTTGAATCCAAAACAATTTCTGGCAGGAGAATTTCTTCGTGTAACAATTGAAAACTTCTTTTATTCAAATTTGCAAAACCTTCATTGTTTTGGAGTCCATTATTATATCTCAAAGCATAAATTATAAGGTACCCTTACAAAGAGATAAATTATTCAAAGCAACTGAGTCACTGATTATAAAAAATCAATTGTCGTCGCCTTTTCTAATTAAGCTTAACAATATTGTAGATAGGGTTGTACAAGGAAACCCGAAAAATCGAATCAACTCAAAAATCAAACAAACTCACTAGATAAAATGTTTTTTTTTATTCGGTATGAAATTTAAGAAAAGTAAAATCCGCGATATTTGGTGTGCTTTTGTTTTATAGCCAAAAAAAGGTGGAACCAAATCCACAAATAACATTACGGCTTGTTTGGATGGTTGTTACATATCGTTTTATAATGTATTGTATTGTATCCTTTGATGAATACAATGTTTGGATAGATGACGTTGTTTGTCGTCGTTTTATGATATCGCACACCAGCAATGTGAAGAATAAACTTATTTACCTTGAAATACGAGTAACAATTAAGCTTGTAATGTGATTGTAAGGATACATGATCTAATTCAATGCCAATTGATAAATAGCTAAATAAATAAAGGAATTAAACGATTAAAATGGATCAAACCAGTGTAATTGCAAGTTATTGACCTCGGTTTGGAATAGACTCGAGATCAAACGTTAAGAACTGCAAGAATAATAAGGATAATACGAACAAAATGAACAATAAGAACAATAAAGAATTAAGAGCGAGTAAAAGAGCAGAATGTTTGTATTTCTTAGTGAATGCGTATATGATAACTGTTACAGATGAACATGGTTCCTCTTTATATAGTATAGGAATCCTAAATAAGGCATAACTCTAATTTCGGAAGTAAAAAACACGATTGATATCAATAACCATTAATGGCTCTGCCAATTCCGAGATTCTCGTCGAGATTGGTGGTCGATTGCGGATATCTCGTTATTCCATTACTTCGGTGTCGATTTAGCCTGATCTCTATCCCTCAGTCTTCGTTTTCTTCAAGCTCGAACTTGCTTCGATACTGACTCACTCTCGAGGCAGACCCTCGAGCCCTTAAAATCGGGTGTGGTCGATTTTAACCGTATACAGATAGTCCCCGTGGTACTTATCTCCTTTTAAAACTTAGTCTTTTGTAGAATTTTATTGATAAAATAAGGTATTTTGTTGATGTTTATTGGTATATTTCAGGTGTCAAGTGATTTAGGGATGATTGTGAAGAAATCGTGTGAAATCAAGTAAAAAAGGAGCTAAAATGGAAAAATGAGGTCTGCCCAGTTTTTACATTGTGCGATCGCGAATTAATGAATGCGATCGCATAAGTCCCAATGTTTGAACATATGCGAACGCGTATGAGCCCATGCAAACGCATAAGAGAAAGCCCAGTCAGCGACTGGTCAACTCAACTGTGTGAACGCGGATGTCGGTATGCGATCGCATACTTGTGGGAAAAGATTTTGTGCGAACGCAGGCCCACTATTGCGAACGCATAGTGTACTGTCTGGGCAAATTCTGGGCAGTTTTGGAATTTCACGCCATCTTCCCCCAAACCATCTAATACACGACCTAGCAGATCTTTGGCATATTTTTGCCTATGTTTTAGCATATTTTGAGTCTTGAAGACAAGAGAGAACATTTGTGGAAGCTAGGGTTTGCACACACACTTGAGTTTTGAAGATTTCGAGCTTATGGTTAAGGATTTCTTACCCATTTATGTTTATTTCTTCATTTCCTTGCTTTGTATTGAATATTTAAGTGTGTAGTATTTATTTCCAACAATAAATCTTGTTTATGGAAATATTCATGTTTAAAGTGTGGATTAAATACCTTGTTGTGCTTATGTATTGAATGAATTTTAGTTATTTATGAAGTGAGTTAGTGTGTCACGACCCAAATTTCTAACTCAGGTCGTGATGGCGCCCAACACCGGGGTCAGTCCAGCCAACCTTTGTTTACTAACAACGTTACTTTATTTAATAAGATGTTCACGTATAAGCCAAGTTTTAAGTTAAAAATCTTTAAAGGAGAGCGGGTAAGTGAAGCAACTTAAATCAATGTAGCTCAGAAATAGTGAGCCAACATATATAGTTTAACCAAAAATACCACCAAGTCTACTATAATGCCAGAACCTAGTGTCACAAGTCTACATGCGACTAGTAGAATGTACAAAACTAGACATGACAAATGTACTACTGTCTGGAAGGGAATAGATAGAAATATCTAAAAATAGTAGGAAACTCCACAGTGCTACTGAGGATCGCCAAGAGGAGCAGCTCACCGTGAAGTCGGGTCAAGATAGCACTCTCAAGATCGCGCTCCGGTCTGATAACCAGATGCACCTGCCTCAGAACCTGTACAATTAAGTACAGAAGCGTAGCATGAGTACATATAAACGAATATGTACCCATTGAGTATCCCGTCTAAACTCGAAGAAGTAGTGATGAGAGGTAGACGTAATACTCACTAGGGTCGTTAACACTAATATAATTTAAATAAATCTAGACAGGATTAGCAGTCATGGAAATCAAGAAGTCATGGAGCATCAAGTATACACATTACAATCTACCCTCAAGTGTCAGATAACAAGTATAATAAAAATCCCAAATTCCCTCCCTCATGGAGCAATTATTCCATAATAATAATAAGACTCTTAGTCAAATACATAGCACATAGTATGCCGAAGCGTACGGCCGAAGCGACGCGAAAATAAATGTGCACTGTCGAGGGTCGAACGGCTCGAACCATAGATGCATCTATTTCCTCGCTCGCGAATCGATCATGCGACGCGATTGACATAATTATAAGGCTACCCCGCTCAGGAATCATACATGCGACGCGTGTGCTCATATACATACACAGAATTATCAGGATATTCAGGGGTTCAATAGCCAATATACTTTGAAAACAAGAATTTGCGACAACAGTAAACTTGAATGTAACTCCCTAATATTCTCATGCTAGTTCAAGGAAAATAAACAACTCAAGATACAGTTAGGAGTACATGCAAGGCATAAAGAGCATGCTTGTGAGTCATAAAAACTACCCGACATAACATAGTAGTAGCTACGCACGGACTCTCGGCACTCCGTGCGTGCGTAGCCCCGCAAATAAGGACATTTCAATCATTTATAACTACCTATGGGGATAATTCCCTCTTACAAGGTTGGAAAGGAGACTCACCTCGTGTCGAACCTACTTCTCGGACCAAGAACGTGCCCGAAACTCCAAACTCTACACCTGAGGACTCGAAACAAGCCAAATATTATACAAATATATCAATTCATGCTCAAGGTATTGAAATTCTCCTACTTATTTAGTAAATTCATCATTCTTGAAGAAATCCCAAAATTTACCCCCGGGCCCACATGCTCAGATTTCGGAAATTTTCGATGAAAACACTCACCCATAACCTAAGGATCATTAATATATGATTTTTGTATGGTTTCATGGTAATTAAGTGGTGAAATTCTCTAAAATTCATCAACCCTAGGTTTCCACTCTAACCCTTGATTTACACTAATTAGGGTATTAATCTACCTAAGAATTGATGTACTAAACAAACATTGAAGTGGAAATTACTTACCTCTTAGCAGTTAAGTCGTTTGGCTCTCTCTCAAGCTCCCAAAATTGCCAATGGTGGAAGAAATGGATGAATAATGGTTAAGTCCCGTGTTTAAAAGAGCCCACTGCCTTCAGTGATCTCGCACCTGCGGAAGTGGGACGAGGGGCTAATTCTCGCACCTGCGGAGCGGAGACCGCACTTGCGGCTCCGCTCTTGCGGACTCTTGTTCGCACCTAGGATTATGGCCAAAATCACCTACGACCGCACCTGCTACCTGGGCAACCGCACCTGCAGTCACACCAGATCTGGTGCACCTGCAGCTGAAGCTGCTGGTTTTTGGCCCTGTTTGGTGTCCGGGAGGCACCTGGGCCCACCCGAGCCCCCGTCCAGATATACCAACAAGTCCTAAATCATATTACGGACTCGCTCGAACCTTCGTAACACCTACAACAATGCTAAAACTCAAAATAACACCTCAAAACCCCTATAATCAAACTTAAGAACTTTAAGTTCTTGAATTCGGTTTCAATGCGCCGAACGAACCTATACTACTCGGAATGACACCAAATTTTGCAAGCAAGTCATAAATGGCATGACGGAACTACTCCTGGTCTCAGAATTCCGTTTGGACCTCGATAACATAAAAACACATTCCTAACCAAATTATGAACTTAAGGAAACTCTATTTTCGCTATTTGGTGTCGAAACGCTCCCAGGTCATCCAAAACCCATTCCGTACATACGCACAAGACCTAAGGAACCCAGTGTTCCTATATCACTCTAAACACTTCCAAATCCCGAACCACCCGTCCCCGCAAGTCATAAATCACTATAAGCCTCTACGGGAAGTCCTATTTAAGGGAATGGGGTCCAATTACGCAAAATGACCGGTCGAGTCATTACATTCTCCACCTCTTAAACAAACGTTCGTCCTCGAACGAGTCTAGAATCATACCTGAAGTGCTGAATAAGTGTGGATATCTGCTCCGCATGTCCTCCTCGGATTCCCAAGTCGCCTCCTCGACTGGTTGGCCCCTCCACTGGACCTTCAATGCAGAAACTCTCTTGGATCTCAACTGGCAATCCTGTCTGTCAATAATAACAACTGGCTCCTCCTCGTAGCCCAATCTCTCATCCAACTGAATAGTGCTGAAATCAACCACATGAGAGAAGTCGGCGTGATATTTCCGGAGCATGAATACATGAAAGACCGGATGAACTCCTGATAAGCTGGGAGGTAAGGCAAGCTCATAAGCAACCTCTCCAACTCGCCTCAATACCTCGAAAGGACCTATAAACCTCGGGCTCAACTTGCCCTTCTTCCCGAACCTCATAATGCCCTTCATCGGCGACACCTTCAGTAGAACCTTATCTCCCTCCATAAATGATACATCACGTGCCTTCTGATCCGCGTAACTCTTTTGTCTAGACTGTGCTGTGCGGAGCCTCTCCTTAATCAACTTCACCTTCTCCAAGGCATCTCTCACCAGGTCCGTGCCATATAACTTAGCCTTGCCAGGCTCAAACCACCCGATGGGAGAACAACATTGCCGACCATATAAAGCCTCAAACGGAGCCATCTCAATGCTGGACTAATAACTATTATTGTAAGCAAACTCGGCCAAAGGCAAGAACTGGTCCCATTGACCTCCAAAGTCAATCACACATGCTCTGAGCGTGTCCTCCAATATCTGAATTGTATGCTCCGATTGACCATCAGTCTGCAGATGAAATGTTGTGCTGAGATCTATCTGAGTGCCCATCTCTCTGTGCAATGCTCTCCAGAAGTGCGACGTGAACTGAGGACCTCGATCTGATATAATGGACACTGCCACACCGTGCAACCGGACTATCTCTCGGATGTAGATCTGGGCTAGCCTCTCATAAGTATAAGTAGTAGCCACATGAATGAAATGCACCGATTTGGTCAATCTATCCACAATGAATCAAACCGCGTCAATCTTTCGCAAGGTCCGAGGCAACCCAACCACGAAGTCCATAGTGATGTGCTCCCACTTCCACTCAGGAATGTGAATCTGCTGAAGTAGCCCTCCTGGCCTCTGGTGCTCATACTTCACCTGCTGGCAATTAAGGCACCTAGCCACATACTCCACAATGTCTTTCTTTATCCGCCTCCACTAGTAATGCTGCTTCAAATCATGATACATCTTCGTAGAACCAGGATGAACAGAATACCGAGAATTGTGTGCCTCCACTAGAATCCTCTCCCTCAGGCCATCAACATTAGGAACACATAAACGACCCTGAAGTCTCAGAACACTATCCTCGCCCATAGTAACCTCATTGGTACAACCCTAAACCACTGTCTCCCGTAGCTCTGCCAAGCACGGATCATCATACTGCCGAGCCTTAATCTCCCCCAATAACGAAGACTGAGTAACCAGATGTGCAAGAACTCTACGAGGCTCCGAAAGGTCTAATCTCACCAGGCGATTAGCCAAGGACTGAATGTATAAGGCTAGAGGTCTCTCCTCCGCTGCAATATAAGCCAAGCTACCCATACTCTCCGCCTTCCTGCTCAAAGCATCTGCTACCACATTTGCCTTGCCCGGATGATAGAGAATGGTGATGTCATAGTCCTTCAACAACTCAAGCCATCTGCGCTGCCTCAAATTGAGATCCCTCTGCTTGAACAAGTGCTACAAGCTGCGATGGTCTGTATAAACCTCGCAAGACACCCCATACAAGTAATGCCTCCAAATCTTAAGAGCATGAACAATCACCTCCAACTCCAAATCGTGCACCGGACAATTCTTCTCATGAACCTTCAGTTGGAGCGAAGCATAAGCAATAACTATCCCTTCCTGCATCAACACACACCCCAAGCCAACGCGTGAAGCGTCACAATACACTGTATACATCCCAGAACCGGAAGGCAATACCAAAACTGGTGCTGAGGTCAATGTTGTCTTGAGCTTTTGAAAGCTCGCCTCACACTCGTTGGACCACCGAAACAGAGCATTCTTCTGAGTCAATCTTGTCAATGGGGATGCAATGGATGAAAATCCCTCCACGAATCGCCGATAGTAGCCTGCTAAACCCAAGAAACTCCTGATCTCTGTGGCTGAAGTAGGACGTGGACAACTCTGAACTGCCTCAATCTTCTTAGGATCAACCTTGATACCCTCTCCGGATACTACATTCCCCAAGAATGCCACGGTATCCAACCAAAACTCACACTTGGAGAACTTAGTATATAGCTTCTGTTCTTGCAAAGTATGGAGCACAACTCTCAAATGTTGCTCGTGCTCTTCCAAGCTACATGAGTAAATCAAAATGTCATCAATGAAGACGATGACGAAGGAATCAATATACAGCCTGAACACCCTGTTCATCAAGTCCATAAATGCTACTGGGGCATTAGTCAAGCCAAAGGACATCACCAGGAACTCATAGTGGCCATATCTCATACGAAAAGCAGTCTTCGGAACATCTGAGGCCCGAATCTTCAACTTATGATAGCCCGATCTCAAGTCAATCTTAGAAAACACCCTGGCACCCTGCAACTGGTCAAACAAATCATCAACGCGCGGCAATGGATACTTGTTCTTAATGGTAACCTTGTTCAACTGGCGGTAATCAATACACATCCGCATAGATCCATCCTTCTTCTTCACAAATAGAACTAGAGCACCCCACAGCGATACACTCGGTCTGATAAACCCCTTAGCCAATAACTCCTCCAGTTGTTCCTTCAACTCCTTATGATCCATACGGTACGGGGGAATGGAAATAGGTTGAGTGCCTGGAGCTACATCAATGCAGAAATCAATATCACGATCCGGAGGCATGCCCGGAAGGTCTGAAGGGAATACATCAACAAACTCTCGAACAACTGGCACTGAATCAATGGTCGGGGACTCAGCGGTGGTATCCCGTACATAAGAAAGATACGCCAAACAACCCTTCTCGACCATGTGTCGAGCCTTCAGGAAAGAAATAACTCTACTGGCTTCACTAACCGAGGAACCTCTCCACTCCAGCTTAAGCAACTCAGGTATGGCCAAAGTAACCGTCTTGGCATGGAAATCCAAGATGGCATGATAAGGAGAAAGACAATCCATCCTCAAGATAATCTCAAAGTCAACCATATCGAGCAATAGGAGGTCCGCTCTAGTCTCGAACCCACAGAATGTGACTACACATGACCGATAGACCCGGTCTACCACCACAGACTCACCCACGGGAGTGGACACATGAATAGGAGTACCCAAAGACTCACGAGGAACATCCAGAAAACAAGCAAATAAGGCTGACATATATGAATAAGTAGATCCTGGGTCAAATAGCATTGATGCCTCTCTACCACATACTGAAATAGTACCTGTGATCACGGCGTCTGAGGCCACTACATCTGCTCGGGCCAAAATAACATAGAAACTGGCTAGAGTACCTAAACGCTGACCTTCGCTGGTCTGAATAGGAACTAGTTCAGCTCCCCCTGCCTGGCCTCCACCTCTGGGACGACCTCTACCAGCCTGTCCTCCACCTCTGGGCGGACAGGGCATCAGTGCTGAGAATGCAGGCTAATAACTCTGTTGAATAGCCTTGCCCCGAAGCCTGGGACAAGTCCTCTTCATGTGGCCTGAATCCCCACACTCATAACATCTCACTGGTGGCATGGCCTGCTGCCCTGAAGAAGAACCCTGGATAGCTGGGGGACGGTGAGAACCCTATAGCATAACACTGAAGTAAGGACTAGAAGACCCCTGATGACCTGAATACCCGCCGGAGGAACCTTGAATGGCTGGTGGACGGTAAGAACTCTCCGGCATGGCGCTGAAATAAGGCCTCACTGGAGCACCACGAGAAGGTGGTGGAGGAGATGAATATGGAGGCCTGCTGGGCTGGCCTCTACCGAACTGACCTGTACCCCTGGCTGGGGCACCTCTAAAATCTCCAGAAAATCTAGCCCTCTTGTCCTGCTGACCCTGCTCTCTGCCCCTCGATCGCTAACCCTCAATCCGACGAGCTATCTCAACCACAAGCTGATAGGGAGTACCCATCTCCACCTCTCGGGCCATGCTGGCCCTAATACCTGAGTGTAGCCCAGCTACAAACCTCCGCACTCTCTCAGCATAAGTAGGAAGTATCATAAGGGCATGACGAGACAACTCTGAAAACCTGTCCTCGTAATCTATCACTAACATCTGCCCCTGCTCCAGCTGCTCAAACTGATACCGTTGCTCTTCCCTCTCGGAAGGTGGAATATATCTGTCCAGGAAAAGCTGAGTGAACTACTCCTATGTGATAGGAGGGGAACCTGCTGGCCTACCAAGGATAAATGATTGCCACCATCTGCGGGCCCTGCCCTCTAGCTGAAAAGTAGTGAAATCCACTCCATGGGACTCCAGAATCCTCATGTTGTGCAGTCTGTCCCTACACCTATCAATGAAGTTCTGGGCATCCTCGACCCTCTCACCTCGGAAGAGGAGGGTGCAATCGAGTCCATCTATCAAGTAGCTTCTGTGGATTGCCATCCGCAGCTGGTCTGGGCTCTGGTGCTGCTGCTGCTGGCTATGCTCCACCCATGATCAGTGTACCCGGAGTCTGATATACTGCTGCTGCATGACCTGCTGCCTGGGCGGTAGGGGTATGAACTCCCCCTCCCGCCTGATATGTGGCAGGATCCGCTGGAAACAAACCAGCCTGGGTCATAGTGTCCATGAACCGCATCATACGTCCCATGATCTCCTGGAAGCCGGGTGCAGTCATGGAGTCTGCTGGAGGAGGATCTGCTAGAGGCACCTCGTTCTGCTCCTCTATGATAGGATCCTCTGGGGGTGCTAATGGAGCAACTCTGGGATGCCCTCGTCCCCTACCTCAGGTCGGTGCCCTCCCTCGGCTTCTGCCACGTCCTCGGACGGTGGGGGTAGCGGCATCTCCCGGGTCTGGAATATCAGTTGCACGGGTCTTCACCATCTGTGAGAGAATAGAAGAATTAGATTTAGTAAGACCATCGACTACACGATAGAATATGAATAAAGAGAGGTTTCCTAACACCCTATAGCCTCCCGGAGATAAATACAGACGTCTCCTTATCAATCCGCAAGACTCTATTAGGTTTGCCTGGGACTTGTAAGACCTACGTGAACCTAGAGATCTGATCCCATGTTGTCACCATCCAAATTTCTAACTCAGGTCATGATGGCGCCCAACACCGAGGTCAGGCCAGCCAACCTTTGTTTACTAACAATGTTACTTTATTTAATAAGATGATCACGTATAAGCCAAGTTTTAAGTTAAAATCTTAAAGGAGAGCGGGTAAGTGAAGCAACTTAAATCAACGTAGCTCAGAAATAATGAGCCAACATATATATAGTTTAACCCAAAGTACCACAAAGTCTACTATAATGCGTGAACCTAGTGTCACAAGTCTACATGCAACTAGTAGAATGTACAAAACTAGACATGACAAATGTACTACTGTCTGGAGGGAAAAGACAGAAATATCCAAAAATAGTAGGAAACTCCACATTGCTGCTCAGGATCGCCAAGAGGAGCAACTCACCGTGAAGTCGGGTCCAGATAGCACTCTCAAGATCGCGCTCCAGTCTGATAACCAGATGCACCTGCCTCAGAACCTGTACAATTAAGTACAGAAGCGTAGCATGAGTACATATAAACGAATATGTACCCAGTGAGTATCCCGTCTAAACTCGAATAATTAGTGACGAGAGGTAGACGTAATACTCACTAGGGTCGTTAACAATAATATAATTTAAATAAATTTAGACAGGATTAGCAGTCGTGGAAATCAAGAAGTCATGGAGCATCAAGTATACACATTGCAATCTACCCTCAAGTGTCATATAACAAGTACAATAAAAATCCCAAATTCCCTCCCTCATGGAGCAATTATTCCATAATAATAATAAGACTCTTAGTCAAATACATAGCACATAGTATGTCGAAGCGTACGCCTGAAGCGACGCAAAAATAAATGTGCACTGCCGAGGGTCAAACGGCTCGAACAATAGATGCATCTATTACCCCGCTCGCGAATCGATTATGCGACGCGATTGACATAATTATAAGGCTACCCTGCTCACGAATCATACATGCGACGCGGGTGCTCATATACATACACAGAATTATCAGGATATTCAGGGGTTCAATTGCCAATATACTTGGAAAACAAGAATTTGTGACAACAGTAAACTTGAATGTATCTCCCTAATATTCTCATGCTAGTTCAAGGAAAATAAACAACTCAAGATACAGTTAATAGTACATGCAAGGCACAAAGAGCATGCTTGTGAGTCCTAAAAACTACCCGACATAACATAGTAGTAGCTACACACGGACTCTCATCACTTCGTGAGTGCGTAGCCCCCGCAAATAAGGACATTTCAATCATTTATAACTACCAATGGGGACAATTCCCTCTTACAAGGTTGGAAAGGAGACTCACCTCGTGTCGAACCTACTTCTCGGACCAAGAACGCGCCCGAAACTCCAAACTCTACACCCGAGGACTCGAAACTAGACAAATATTATACATATATATCAATTCATGCTCAAGGTATGGAAATTCTCCTACTTATTTAGTAAATCATCGTTCTTGAAGAAATCCCAAAATTTAACTATGGGCCCACATGCTCGGATTTCGGAAATTTTCGAAGAAAACACTCACCCATAACCTAAGGATGATTAATATATGATTTTTGTATGGTTTCATGGTAATTAAGTGGTGAAATTCTCTAAAATTCATCAACCCTAGGTTTCCACTCTAACCCTTGATTTACACTAATTAGGGTGTTAATCTACCTAAGAATTGATGTACTAAACCAACATTGAAGTGGAAATTTCTTACCTCTTAGCAGCTAAGTCGTTTGGCTCTCTCTCAAGCTCCCAAAATCGCCAATGGTGGAAGAAATGGATGAAAAATAGTTAAGTCCCGTGTTTAAAAGAGCCCAATGCCTTCAGTGATCTCGCACATGCGGCTCAAGGATCGCACATGCGGTCTCTCACCTGCGAGCCAAGGCTCGCACCTGCGGAAGTGGGACGAGGGGGCAATTCTCGCATCTGTTGAGGGGAGACCGCACCTGCGGCTCCGCTCCTGCAGACTCTTGTCTGCACCTACGATTATGGCCAAACTCACCTAGGTCCGTACCTGCGAGGCCTGGACCACATTAGCGGTCTCGCACCTGCGACCTGGGCAACCGCACTTGTGGTCACACCAGATCTTGTGCACCAACAGCTGAAGCTGCTGGTTTTTGGCCCCGTTTTGTGTCCGGGAGGAACCTGGGCCAACCCGAGTCCCCGTCCAGATATACCAACAAGTCCTAAATCATATTACGGACTCGCTCGAGCCTTTAAAACACCCACGACAACGCTAAAACTCAAAATCACACCTCAAAACCCCTAGAATCAAACTTAAGAACTTTAAGTTCTTGAATGCGGTTTTAATGCGCCGAACGGACCTATACTACTCGGAATGACACCGAATTTTGCAAGCAAGTCATAAATGACATGAAGGAACTACTCGTGGTCTCGAAATTCCGTTCGGACCTCGATAACACAAAAACACATTCCAAACCAAATTATGAACTTAAGAAACTCTATTTTCGCTATTTGGTGTCGAAACGCTCCTGGATCATCCAAAACCCATTCCGGACATACGCACAAGTCGAAACCATCATACGAAGCTACTGGAACCGTCGAAACTTGATTCCAAGGTCATTTACTCAAAATGTTGACCGAAGTCAAACTTGGCCTAAAAGGCCAATCCTAAGGAACCAAGTGTTCCTATTTCACTCTAAACACTTCCAAATCCCGAACCACCTGTCCCTGCAAGGCATAAATCACTATAAGCCGCTACGGGAAATCTTATTTAGGGGAACGGGGTCCGATTACGCAAAATGACCGATCAGGTCGTTACATAGTATTTTTGTTCTCTAATGTTTCCAAAGGGATTAGCTAACCCTAGGACTCGCCCATTAACTCCAAATTAATTTTGGAAAAGATAATTTGGGTTTAACAAGAACTTGAGGTTTTAACCCTCATTTTATAGAATCTACCTAGGAATAGGATTGAACTACTTGTAGTCATTTCCGGGTGTGCTTAATCTCTTAATTGGGTTAGGAATAGTTCAATTAGGAAGTCTTGTTAGTCTTCGGAAGAAGCTAATTAAGAATTATTATTTGTGTCTAATTAACATAAACTCGCTCATATTTATAAAATCATGAAATACATTAGATCGTTACTTGAGTGTAATTCCCGATGCATCCATATTTGTAGCCATTGTCATTTTACTTGCTTTCGAGGTTAGTTTATACTTTTGCATTTAATTATAGATATTTTTACAATAAAAAAATCTAAGTGTTTGATATTGCGCGATAAGTGATAATTCTCTTACATTCCTAATCGCCTACATATTATTCTCTGTGGGATTCGACCCCAACCTAGTTGGGTTACTATATTTGACATCGATCGCTTACACTATTTTAAGGTGTAATTTGAGCGTATCAAATTTTGGCGCCGTTGTCGGGGAATAATTTGGCGTAATTTAGGTTGTTTTAGAAATAAGCATAAGTGCTTCGGTCTAAACTTGTGAATATTTGTGTAATTATTTTTCTTACCTTGGTCTTTTTTTCTTGTTTGTTCCTTGTTTATTCTCTTAATTTTTTATAAAAAAGAAAAAGAAAATGGCATCACATAATGAAAATTGGTCGGATGGTAGTTGTTCATACTTTAATGACCCTTACCCTTATTGTGGAGGACCACACTAGTGGAAAAATTATTAAATTCTCCCCGAGGTGGATTATGCGCACAATCTCAAACCCATAAGTGGATTATTTGTGATAGGTGTGGTTGCCAAAATGGTCATTGGTATGATTGTGTATATTTATCCGTGCCTTCCCGATCCCCTGCTATGATAATTTTACTTTTTGTGATGAAAATTTTAGGGACGAGGAAGTGGAAGAAATTGAGCATGGACGAAGTGGAGAGTTCAAGCTCATGTTGGAGTGCTTACTTGAAAAAGGAAACAAGGAGCAAAATTCCTTGGAGGAGCTTCGAGAATAGCCTCCAAAATGAATTGGCACTTGAAAGGTTGCACTCACAAATGGATGAAATGATTGAAGCCTTAAGGGGTCAAAAAGCATTGGAGGTGAGTGATAGCCAAGAACCTTCCTTGGAGGTTGAAGTTGACAATCCTTCCTTGGCACTTGATCAAAACCAAGAAGAACTCTCAAATGCTCAAAATGAGAGGATGATGCTCGTGTTGGAGGCCATTCTTGAAAATGAGGAGAAGCACAACTTTGCACTTGAGGACTTGAAGCATGATGTGAATCAAAATGATGAGCATATCCGCACTTTGGAGGATCAAATGAAAGCATTTATGGAGGCTAACTATGCCTCTCAATTTGAAAGTGTGGAAGGAAACCAAGAAGAGTCCAATTCCGAGGAAGAAAGTGAGCTTTACTTTGAGGAATCCAGATTTGAACATCCGCCAACCGAGTCCATGAGTATTATTGATGCCAAGAAAAATGTGGAATTAGAGTCAACCAGTGTAAATGAATATTTGGTTGAAATTGACTCTAATCCGGGGGAAAAGAGAATGTCAAAATCCGGGAAAAATTGTAACATTTTTCAACATTGGAATTGTGTGGTGAGATGGGAGTTGAACTACACGAGTCAATGAAGGATTGCGAGGAGGAAAGATGAAGGCCCTACATTTTACAATTTGAAAGAACAACAAGGCAAAATGGCATTCCTCACATGAAAGCCAAGAAGTGAAAAATGAAGAATTTAAGGCTTGGCTTGATCATCTATTTACCACCCCCAATCGCTCGTGGTCACAAGATTAATTCCAAGCTAGGTGCCCGGTTCATATCGTCCAAGTGGCGAGAAAAGTGGTAAAGTTGACTAGCGTCGTGCCACGACGTTAAATGCGGTGCTTGGTGGGAGGCAACCCATCATTTTCAAAAAAAAATTTTGTCATTTTTGTCATTTTCTTTTTTAGAAAGGTTATTATATTGCTTCTAACCAATATGCCAAGTTTCAAAATTTTTGGAGTTAATTTGAGCAGGACGGGGTGATCGGGTAGCAAAAATAGTAGCTGGTGAGCACACTGCTCTACTATGCGATCGCCGCAAACAACATGTGATCGCAGATTTGTGAGTGTCAGCTAAAAATGCGGTCGCAGAAACAGTCAAACTATCGCATAACAACACTCGCAATAGCATAGGTTCTAGGTGAGTAAAATAAAAATTCAAACACTGGAATCGACACTTCACCCACTCTTCTGCCCAAAACAAAAGTTCTCACCCCTGGTTCTCAAAAATCATCTAAACGGGTTTCTTTCCTCAATTTAACACCCCTAATCAAGTTCAATCCCACAAGTATGTACTTTTTCACTCGATTCTTTCTTCAAAAATTCAATTTTGTGTGATATTAGTGTAACTAAACACCCAGTTTTCTTTCTTCTTCATCTCCACTATTTAAGATTGATAATTGGGAGGTTTTGTTTTGAATATTGAATTTGATTGTGTGCATGCTTGCTGAGTAAGGTTGGTTGAGTGAATTTCTTGTGCTTCTTGAACAAAATTTTGGGTAAATCTGTGCTAAAATTCTCTAAAAATGTGTGTGCAAACCTAATGCCCCTTATGTGTTTGGGGAAATGCCCAAGAGAAAATATAACTGGGCGAAAAAGGGAACCTCTGCGATTGCAGGGTCCTGTGCGCGATCGCACTGTTTGAAAATTGCAAGGTGGAAATTTCGTCTTATGCGATCACATCTTGTGCTCCGCAATCGCACAGTGCTGCCAATATGAAACAAAAATTTTTCCCTATGCGATCACCATGATCTGACTGCGATCACACTGCCTTACAAAACTGGCAGTAAAATAGTAGCTCCACAAGTCTTTGTGTTGTTGCTTCGCGGCTCTTTTCTTTGGCCTAGATACATCATAATACAGTGTATAAAGTACCCGTTCATGCATTTAACATGTGGTCTCCATTTGTAGGTACTTTGTGTATAAAATGGTCTCGGAAAATGTTTAAAATGTGCAAGAGTATGCTCCCCCAGCTATGGAAGAAGAGTATTTTGATGCGACGAGATTCACGGCGGCTGAGTGTGAAAGTAGTTATGACAAACTCATGTCAACGAACATTATCAGAGAAAGAGGCATCCATTTAGACAACCTTGATGCTATGATGACAGAGTTTTTCCGGAGACTGACTGACAGTGGATGAATGTGCTTTTCTCCTGAACCAATCAAAGCGAACTACACAATAGTTCGTGAGTTTTATGCCAACACCGTGAAGACGAATTTCAGGTGGGAGTATTCACTTTTGTCGGGGGAAAGTGGCTCGACTTTGGCCCCGAGGTAATAAATGCACACTACGAGCTTCCCAATGCTGACAATGAGATATACAGAGCCAGAGAAAGAGAGAGAGGAACACAATGGTTGGTGGAGAAGCTTCATGACGGGGTGCAACCGACTTGGGAAATAATACACAAAGGGGTCGATTCTCATGAGTTCACTGTGGAAGCCAAGAATTGGCTATCCATTATCTGTGCTAGGATTGTGCCAGCTAGACATGTGTTGACCCAAGTCACTGCATGGTTTTGAAGATTGAGAAATGTCTACCAAGTTGAACCAGGTCCATCAGGCTATCATAGTGAAACAAACTCATTGGCACGCGGAGAGTCCATGCGTAGGAGATAACAAGTTATGTGAATTATCTGGGAACTAAGAGGTTGTTTTCTAAAGCGAAAAGGTTGCAATTTGATAAGAGGTTAGAGTTTGAATTCAGCAAGGATAGTAACAAAGGAAGGAAATTGAGTTTAATACAAACTCTTCCACCAAGGAAGAGTTGCACTAGAACTGAATGACAATCTCAACTACTGATTCTATAAAATGTTGAAGCATTCTTGCTGAATATGACACACACAAAAACTGAAGAGAATCAAGATCTGAAAAGCAAAATTCCCAGAGGTATTTTGCAAGCGGAATCCTTGTGCGACATAAAGGCTACTGACCAGCTAGAAGAATAGTTCCATCTGTTTGTTTATTGAGTCTAGTTGGTTGTAGTAGGTGATTTAATATTGTATCTTTTCAGCTTTATTAGAAGCAATTGTAATAGGTACACATTGTTCAAGTTAGAGTTAACTTGAAGCTTGTCGCAATTAGCTGGAAGCTAGGTTGCTACAAAGGGATTAGAGTTAGTCCTAGGTTTACCAAAGAGTTTATTTTGTAAATGTTGTTTGGCTCAGAGTTGTAGTGAAAAGTTTGGGAAAATCCTACTGAGTAGTAGGTCGTGATTTTTTTACCTTTTGAGCCAGGTGTTTTGCACGTATAAATCTCTATGTTTTTACTTTACTGCATTTATTATTCTGCATGAGTAGAAGTTGGAACACCAAGAAGAACCAGGTTCTTCTAAGTAAGACATCACTCGAAAAATTGTACACCACACAAATCACCCCCCCCCCCCCCCTTTTTGGTTTTTATAGTAAAAAAAAAAAATGGTTTCAGCGCAGCGTTCTCTCTGAAAAAATCAAACCCCNGGGAGGGTCAATCAACTGCAAGGCCACCACTCTTCAATGGTCAGTACTACTCTTGGTGGAAGAACAGGATGAAGGACCACCCGATTGGAGAAGACTATGAACTCTGGGACATAGTCACTGATGGTCCTCTAGACACCATGAAGAAGACTGCTGAAGGTGTAGATGTACCAAAGACTAGGGCTGATTGCACTGCGAAGGATCTAAAGAAATGGGAGAAGAATGCAAAGGCGAAAAAGTGGCTAGTGTGTGGATTAGGTCCAGACGAATATAGCAGAATCCAAAGTTGCACCACAGCCAAAGAAATCTGGGATACCCTACAAGTAGCCCATGAAGGAACACCTCAGGTAAAAAGGTCTAGAGGTACTCTACTATACTCTCAGTATGAAAACTTCACTATGAAAGAAGGAGAGACAATACAAGAGATGTACACAAGGTTCATAACCTTAACAAATGAACTTAAGTCTCTTGGTAGAGTAATTCTTGAAGAAGACAGGGTAGAGAAGATCCTGACTAGGGTCTTGCCAATTTCCTGGGAAAGCAAGATCATTGCTATCCAGGAATCCAAAAATATGGCAACCCTCAGATTGGACGAGTTGATTGGAAACCTTACTGCTTATGAACTCAGAAGGCAGACAATGAAAATGGATGCTCCAAAGAAGGAGAGGAGTCTAGCACTAAGGATCACTGAGGGAGCAGATATGGAGGATGATGAGATGGCCATGATTACCAAAGAATTCAGAAAATTTCTCATGAGGAAGAATGGCATCTCTAAGGGAGGAAACTACAACAAAGCAAAAGCTTCAGAAAGGCCAACCAATGAGGGATGCTACAAGTGTGAAAAGACTGACCACCACATCAAGAACTGTCCTCAGTGGGATGTAGAATGGAAAAGGGAGAGATTTGAAATAAGGAACATGAAGAAGGAACTGGTCCAACCCAAGAAAACCACAACACTGGCTATGGTTGCTGCTTGGGGGGAAAGTTCAGATGAAGAATCAGAAGATGGTGAAAATGAAGAACAAGCGCTCATGGCAATTGGAGAATTTGATGAGGAATCATATGAAGAGCCAGAGGTAAGCATCTCCCATCTTAAAAACAAAATAAAATTCCTATCTAAAGAAAAACTCTCTGAGTTGCTACTTAATTTCATGGAGGATTCTGAAGAAACAACCAAAGAGAAAGAACAACTCACTAAAGAATGTACAATGCTAAAAGCAAAATGCTTGAACCTGGAAGTGAGGGTAAGTGAATCTAATAAGAAACACATTGTCCTGATGAACCAGGTTCATCTACTCGAAACTGAGATTCTAGAGCTAAAATCTGAAAACTTAAAATTGAAGCTAGGATCACGTAAAAAGGTAGTTGATCATTCTCATACCATGCTGGAAGAAAATGTGGGAAAACTAAAAGATGAGATGTATGCCAAGGATGAACAGATAAGGACACTAAAAGTAGAACTTGGTAAAGTCAAACATGAGTTAGATAGAACTTTTAAATGGAATAAATCCTCTGATGCCTTGACTTGGCTTCAAGAAAATCATAGTAGCAACCAGCGAGGGCTTGTCTTTGGGAGTCAGTTGCCCAAGTGGGATCCCAAAAGCAAGTATCTCACTCTTCCTGAAAATAAAATGTTTACCCACTGTGGTAAGACTGACCACTACAAAATTGAGTGTACTGCAAGAGAGCAGGCCAGTCGAAAAAATGAGAGGTTTGTTAAAAAGAAAAATTGGCTACCAAATTGGGCCAGAAAAAATTTAATTCATCCATTCTCTCATAGAAAAGGACCCAAACTAGTTTGGGTTCTTAAAACTAACCCCTGATTTCCTTTTGTAGGTACAAGTGAGAGGAAGCAGCCAAATTTGGTTTTTGGATAGTGGCTGCTCAAAGCATATGACGGGGAACAAGGAACAGTTCCTTTCACTTGAAAACCTCAAAGGAGGAAATGTCTCCTTTGGAAATGGAAAGAAAGGTGAAATTGTAGGGGTTGGCAAAGTATGTAAGGATGACACACGTTCCATAGAACATGTGTACTTGATAGATGGCTTGAAATACAGCCTGATCAGTGTGTCACAATTGTCTGACAGAGGTAACCTGGTTGCTTTCACTTCCACAAAATATTTTCCACACTGTCTGAAAATGAACTCACTTGCTTGAGTGTTTTGGACAGTGATCCCCTCCCTTAGCACAAACGACTTGGTCATGCAAGTCTAAATCAGCTTAACAAATTAGTCTCTAAGGACTTAGTGGTGGGACTCCCTAACATTAAGTTCAAGGAAGACAAAGTTTGTGAGGCATGTGCAAGGGGGAAGCAGGTAAGATCCTCATTCAAAAGTAAGAAAATGATCAGTACCACCAGGACGTTGGAACTGGTTCATCTGGATCTGTGTGGTCCAATGAGAACTCTGAGCAGAGGTGGTAAGAAATATGTGATGGTGCTAGTTGATTATTATCCAAGGTTTACTTGGACCTTATTTCTGACATCTAAGGATGAAGCATTTGATATGTTCACCTTATTTGTTAAGAAAGCTCAAAATCAGTTAGGACATCAACTAGCATCAATAAAATCTGACCATAGTACTGAATTTGAGAATGCAAAGTTTTCTGAGTTCTGTGATGAACATGGTATCAATCACAACTTTTCTGCCCCTAGAACCCCACAACAAAATGGGGTTGTGGAAAAAAAATATAACTCTTGAAGACATGGCAAGAACCATGCTTCTTTCTAGTAAACTACCACACAGCTTCTGGGCAGAAGCAATAAACACTGCTTGCTATATAATCAATAGATGCATGACCAGGCCACTGGTAGAGAAGACTCCTTATGAATTACTTAAAGGGAGAAATCCCAACACATCCCATCTTAGGGCTTTCGGATGCAAGTGCTTTGTGCACAATAATGGCAAAGATTCCCTAGGTAAATTTTATCCCAGAAGTGATGAGGGAGTATTCTTGGGATATTCATCACATAGAAAAGCCTTTAAAGTGTACAATAAAAGAACTATGTGTGTAGAAGAGAGTGTGAATGTTGTCTTTGATGAAACTAACACTTTTTCTGAGAGACAGGAACCGGAAGATGAGGAGCTTGGACTAGTGAGAAGCAGTGAACACATTGAAGCAGCCATGGGAGATGGAATAGGTGATGGACCAGGTCCAACTACCCCAAGCAACATGACAGGGGGAACTCCACATGTGAACCCTGGCCCTGATCCTGTTCCACAACAACAAGACACCATAGAATCATCCAGAAGTGAACAATTGGTGCTCAAAACACACAGATATCAAAGTTCTCACCCTCTTGAGAACATCATAACAGATTTGTCATCCGTAATCAAAACAAGAGCCTCCTTGAAAAATCCGTGTGCGTTTGATGCCTTTCTATCCTTAATCGAACCAAAGAACATTGGTGAATCCCTACAAGATTCTGATTGGGTAAATGCCATGCAAGAAGAGCTGAATTAGTTAGAAAGAAGTCAAGTATGGCACTTGGTACCCAGGCCACTAGGCAGATTAGTGATTGGCACAAAGTGGGTCTTCGGGAACAAGCTCGATAAGGATGGAACTGTTACAAGAAACAAGGACAAACTGGTTGTTCAAGGGTATAGTCAAGAAGAGGGAATTGACTATGATGAGAAATTTTCCCATGTGGCAAGACTGGAGGCAATCAAACTTCTTATAGCATTTGCTGCACACGTGGAATTCACTCTCCATCAGATGGATGTTAAGAGTGCCTTTCTCAATGGCTATCTGAAGGAATATGTATTTGTCAAATAGCCTCAAGACTTTGAAAGTACGGAGTCACCTGACCAAGTATACAAACTTGACAAGGATCTTTATGGTCTCAAACAAGCACCTACAGCCTGGTATGAGCGATTGTCAAAATTCTTACTAGAACATGGGTACAAACGAGGCAAAATTGACAGTACCTTGTTCTTAAAGGAAAGGGGTAAGGATCTCCTGATTGTGCAAATATATGTGGATGATATCATATTTGGGGCAACCTCTGAAAAACTGAGTAAGGAATTTGCTATACTTATGGGGAGTGAGTTTGAGATGAGTATGATAGATGAGCTAAACTTCTTCTTAGGCTTGCAAATCAAGCAAAACCCCAATGGAACAATGATCCATCAACAAAAGTATGTGAAAGAATTGCTCAAGAAGTTTAAAATGGAGGACTCAAAGGAAATAGACACCCCCATAGCAACAACTACGAAACTGGATGTGGATGAACCTGGTTCATCCATTGATCAGAAGCTATACAGAGGGATGATTGGGTCCTTACTATATCTCACTGCCAACAGACCTGATATTGTGTTTAGTGTGGGATTGTGTGCGAGGTTTCAGGAAAATCCAAAAGAATCCCACCTATCTTCAGTAAAAAGAATCTTAAGATATTTGAAAGACACTACTGACTTATGCCTTTCGTATCCTAAAGGTAGTAATTTCGACCTTGTAGGATATGCTGATGCTGATTATACAGGTTTCCTGGTTGACCGGAAAAGTACTTCAGGCATGGATCACTTTTTGGGCTCCTGCCTTGTGTCTTGGGCCACCAAGAAACAAAATTCAGTAGCCTTGGCTACTGCTGAGGCTGAATATGTGGCTGCAGCCTCATGCTGTGCTCAGTTGCTATGGATCAAGCAACAACTCATGAACTTCAGTATTAATGTGGGATGCATTCCTATTTTCTGTGATAACACTAGTGACATTAGTATGACGAATAACTCGATTCATCATAAGAGAACTAAGCACATAGATGTTAGACACCATTTCCTAAGGGATAACTATGAAAAAGGAATGATCTCAATTGAATTTTGTGCTATTGATCATCAAATTGTAGATATTTTTACTAAAGCACTAAGTAGGGAGCATTTTGAGAGAAACAGACTTGAATTAGGGATGATTAAGATCACCTAATTGAAAAACAAAAATGAAAAAATAAATTTTTTTTGGCTAGAAACATTTATATTAGGTACTTAACCAGACTAATCATTGCTCAGTATCATGTCTTTATTGCTATACTCTCTTGCCATGTATTAATATGATTCCCTGGGTGCTAATGATGTTTCTCTATCTTTGCAAATTGAGGCAAATTAAGGACTTTAACATGATGAACCTGGTTCATCCATGCGGGTTCATCTGACTGACAAGGTACGTACTCATCTCCATACACTTATTAAATTAATTACAGTCATACATGAGCAGGACTGTATCTATATTTGGTTCAATTCAAATTCTTAGTACTTATCCAAATTGAACCAGTTTCATGAAGTCCCATCTCTACTTAATTAGCCTAGCTTTAGGGGGTGTATAACCGTCTAATCAATGTCAGCCTTACGCCGATTAGACTTCTACTTGAGTAAATACTCTGCCCGTTGTAAATTTAATAGACACATCATATAACGGGGTCATCATTACTTTCCCTCTTCATAACATACCAAGTAGAACCAAGTTCGTGACTCTCTTCTTCAAATCAAAACTGATCTAATTTTCTTCTCTTTCTAAAAAGCTTATCGCATGTCTTTACCACCACCTGCCTCTTCTTCTTCTTCATCTCCCAATCGTGATTACGATGGAGGACTTTATGAATCTGATTCTAATTCTCCATCCGTGTATAGATCTCAATCTCTAGAGATATCTTTAACCCCTGAAAACCCTCAAGTACCTGAACCCACTCTAGTTCTTGAACCCACACCTAACCCTACTCCAGCCCCCAGGGCTCGTCGTGTGAAAGTTCTTGCCAGAAAATCTGTTGCTTCTGGCTCTCGTTTAATATTCTTGGAGGAAATTATACAGGCTGAAAAGGATAATGATTCTGAATCATCAAGTAAATCCTTCAAATCAGCAAATTAGGATGAAGCACCTGGTTCATCCAGTTCTGAGCAAGGTAATCTTGAGGTTGTTTCTGAAACTGCTACCACTGAGAATAGATTTGTGATGGTTGGGTCAGTTGTTGATATTTGAAGTGCCGGATAGGCGTAGAAATTTGGGAAAAGATAAAATTCTTGAGAGAGAGGGAGAAGGAGGTTCTGTAAGGGGATCTGGGGAGGACGGCACCCCTTTGGCTATCTGTGGTCCTGTTCCTGAGCATGTTGGAGAAGATGTCACAGATTTAGGGGGAAGTTTTATTTCTGGGGAAGCAGCAGCGGGGTTGGAGAGCTTGGGACAGGGTATAGATGAACTTGGTTCATCTATCGAGGAAACACTAGTTGAGATGCTGCAAAGGTTGGAGACTTCTACAATCCCAAAAAGAAAAGAACTCCCAAGTCCAGAAAAGCTAAAACACCTGTTTCTTCCAAGAAACGAAAAGCTCCAGTGTCTAATGATGATCCTGCCCCAAAAGTGCGTGCTACTAGGAGTGTTGTTCAACGAGAAGAATAAGAGTTAGAAAAAGCCCTGAGAGAAAGCAAAAAGAAGAAGGCGACCAAGGGAAAGGCCAAAGTGGGAGAGCCTGTTGAGGCTGTTACTATTGATGATGAGGCGATGGACCTGGTCCATCATGAGGAGCAACCTGCTCCAGTTGTGGTTGAGACACCCGAACCAAAAGGGGCTAAGGCTTCTTCAAAGAAGTCAACTGCTGTGTCTGCCACACCTTCAAGCACTGTTAAAAGGACCAGGTCCAAGGCCAAGAAAGTGAAGTTTGTTGAAAAGGATGAGGATAAAGAGTGGAGTGAAGGGGATGAGAAAGAAGTTGGTGAGGAGACTGATAGAATCACAATGTTTAGCAAGAGGACAATCCTGAAGGGAAAGTTATTGAAATATCTCGAGGAACCTGGGATGCGATACCTGCTGGACACACTGGATGTGCAGGGGTGGAAGGACATGGTCCTTCGCATGGAAGGAAGGCTGGCAAGGAACGAACTGGTGGAGTTCATGGGTAATGCAGTCATCAAGGATGGCAGGGTTAATTCCACAGTCAAAGGAATTCAAGTCACTTTTGATGCACAGGAGCTGGGAGAGATTCTGCGTATTCCGGCTGAGGGCTACAAAGATTACACAAGGAAAAGATGGCCCAGTCTGGATGGGATGTCCTCAGCAATCAACATTACCGGATTCTTCTGTGACAATGAAAGGGAAATTAAACCCAGGCCAGTATACAAAAGTGAGATGCAGCCCCAACACAAGTTGTACTTTGAATTTGTGATTAAGTTCCTGCTTCCAAGACAAGAGAGAAGGCACATCGCCAATTACATGGACCTCACCTTGATGGAGTGTTTGTATAGGGTAAAGTCGATCAACTGGCCAGCTTTCATCATTCAACTCTTGGAAAGAGTTTTCAATGGACCGAAAGCACACGCTATTCCGTATGGCTTTATTCTGACAGTTGTGCTTGCCCACTTTGAGGTTCCTGTGAAGAAAGCTGAGATGGCTACTGCTAAGGATTATTTTGGGAAGGACACTTTGCCGACATGTGATTACATTTTCAATGTTACTGCGGATGAACCTGGTTCATCTAGGAAGCAGCCAGTCAATAGCAAAGTCAGGACATTGGTGCAGGAAGGAGAGATAAAGGATGCGGAGATCC
The DNA here is from genome assembly GCA_005239495.1 of Nicotiana undulata. NCBI lineage: Eukaryota > Viridiplantae > Streptophyta > Magnoliopsida > Solanales > Solanaceae > Nicotiana > Nicotiana undulata. The sequence goes on from ML267564.1 coordinate 40,437, forward strand.
TTAGATTGAAATCTCGCCTTCATGAGGTGGAAGCTGAGCGGGATGCTCTCAAAATTGACCTAGCCAAGGAGAAGGAGAAAAATGAAAGTGGTCTTCAACAAATTCTTTCTCTCCTTCAAGACAAGAATCTAACCGCATCTGCTCCTTCCCAACCTTAGGATGTCCAGAGCCACCAAAACCCCATCTATGACCTAATCCGGGATTTGTTATGTTTCTGTTTTACTCTGTTTTGCTCATGGTTATGGTTGTTTTTAGTTTCTATGTAGGATGTTGATTTCCATTCCAATCAATGAATTTTGTTGTTTTGTTATTGACTTGTCTCAATTTCTTATTTAGCTTACATTCACTGGTTTCTTGTGATGATTAATCATGTTTTGCACCTGCAGTTGCCTAAATGGCCATGAGTAATTTTTAACAAATTCTGGTAAGTTTATCATTTTGCAAATTTTCGATGATGCCAAAAGGGGGAAGATAGATAATATGTGCTTATGTGCTTTTCAAAATTTTGACAAGTGATATTTATAACCTAATGAACCTGGTTTCTCTATGATAAATGCTTAAAACCATACAAATTGTTTGAAGATTGTACAGGGTTAACCACAGTGTTTGTCATCATCAAAAGGGAGGAATTTGTTGACCCAAGTCACTGCATGGTTTTGAAGATTGACAAATGTCTACCAAGTTGAACCAGGCCCAACAGGCTATCATAGTGAAATAGACTCATTGGCACGGGAAGAGTCCATGCGTAGGAGATAACAAGTTATGTGAATTATCTGGGAACTAAGAGGTTGTCTCCTAAAGCGAAAAGGTTGCAAATTGATAAGATGTTAGAGTTTGAATTCAGCAAGGATAGTAACATGGAAAGGAAGTTGAGTTTAATACAAACTCTTCCACCAAGGAAGAGTTGCACTAGAACTGAACGACAATCTCAACTACTGATTCTATAAAATGTTGAAGCATTCATGCTGAATATGAAACGCACAAAAACTGAAGTGAATCAAGATCTGAAAAGCAAAATTCCCAGAGGTATTTTGCAAGCAGAATCCTTGTGTGAAACAAAGGCTACTGACCATCTAGAAGAATCAGTTCCATCCGTTTGTGTGGTATTGAAGTACAAAACATCAACATGAGACTGAGGTGATGCCTGGGAAGGCACTGATGATTGCTGCTATTATGGATGGCTAGCCAGTGAACGTGGGCCAGCACATTGTGAATGAAATTGAGGAAGCATGCAATGGAAGGTCTAGAAGCCTATTATTTCCCTCATTGATCACTCAGTTGTGTTACAATGCTAAGGTGCTACCGAGCTCGACTGATGTTGAGAAGGACCCTGTCGTAGCAATCTATCCATTGCTTCGAAAAGGGCCTACTGGCCGGAAGAAGAAGAAGAAGAAGAGATGGATTGATGTGCTATCTCCTTCATTTGGGCAGTTTGATGAGTCCACTGAGGGATCCGTTGGTGCCTCCACAACTAAAGCAGGATCACATGACCCCATGACTCCACTTCCTTATGGACCCCTTTACTATGCGCCACATTTCCCACAGATCTATGGTGTAGACGCTCATATTTGACAGCTTGTCCGGGTCTTCCCTCTAGTTCAGCTGGTGAGGGAACTTCGACTGGGTCTGGTAAGAAGCCACCGACCTTGGATGATGTAGTGCTGGAACAAAAAGCAATCAAGAACAGATTAGAGGACATGAGTCGGAGACAAGGAAAACTTGAAAGGCGACAGATGAAATTCAAGGAGCATGAAAAGAAGAAAAGCAAGTTTCTGTCGAAGATGATGCACAAGCCGAGTTCACTTTGTGGCTCACAGGACTCTGAGGATGATGATGATGAGGATTTAGAGCTCAGATTTCCCACCACCTCCAACTCCGAGTGATGCAGTTTCAGGGAGCACCTCCTTCATTTTACCTTGTTTTGTAAAGTTGCATTGGGGACAATGCGATACTTAAGGTTAGGGGTGGCTTATATTTGATCTATGTTTGTAGAGCATTACGTGGAGCATGATATTTTTTTGTGAACTTGTGGATTGGTCGACATTTTTAGTTTATTAGTAATATTTTGTTAAATTAGTTTTCTTGTGTTTTATTTGTGTTTATTTTTGTTTATATAGTAGCATTAATGAAACTAAAATCCTAAGTTTGGGGGTGGATGTTGGAAAAGTTGTGATATGGAGGGTTCTCAAAAAGTGAAAGTGTTATAAAAAAAATGAAATAAAAAAAAAGTATGAATAAATGGAAGACTAGGTGATAAAAAAAAAAGGCTGGAAAAATTCTTGAAGGAAGTGGACTTTGATTGTTGAAAAAGTGTAGTGCTCAGGGAGGTTTTGAATCACTCTTACCAAATTGTGTCATACCTTAACCAAAAGCCTAAACTACAACCATTTAAGTCTTAATTGATTTTGAACCAAGTATGTCTACATTAGTGGAGAAATACATGAAGGGCAAGCCTATGGTACTACTTGTCTGCATTTGAATATCTTTGTGAGAGAGAGAGTTGAGTCTTTCCATTTGACATCCCTTTATGTTTTGAGTTGCAACTTATGAGTTTGGGATTCTCTCTTAAAGTGTGAGGGCACATGAAACTCGAGTTGTGAATTTAATCACATTTTCAATTGGGAGGAATGAGCGAGGGAAAACAAATGTGATAGAAAGGCAAATTTTGAATCTTTGGTGTCATGACTTGGTTGCTACTTTGATTAATATAGTGTTGGAGCACTTGACTTGAAATAAAATGTGTGAAACGTTTGTGATTCATATGACTTGGATTAATTGTTGGTACCAATCGAAGTCACTAGAATGTGCTCAAATTGACCCTTTTTGACTTGAAATGATATTTGGTATGCCATTGAGCTTAAGTGATCATATTCTTGTAGGATATTCTTAGTTTTTGAATTGCTTGAGGACATGCAATAGTTTAAGTTTGGGGGTTTGATAAGTTGGTATTTTACCAACTTATCTCCTTTTAAAACTTAGTCTTTTGTAGAATTTTATAGAGAAACTAAGGCATTTTGTTGATGTTTATTGGTATATTTCACGTGTCAAGTGATTTAGGGATGATTGTGAATAAATCGTGTGAAAACAAGTCGAAAAGGAGCTAAAATGGAAAAATGAGGTCTGCCTAGTTTTTATACTATGCGATCGCATAAGTCCCAATGTTTGAACCTTGCGAATGCGTATGAGCCCATGCAAACGCATAAGAGAAAGCCCAGTCAGTGGCTGGTCAACTCAACTGTGCGAACGCTGTCGGTATGCGATCGCATACTTGTGGGAAAAGATTCTGTGCGAACGCAGGCCCACTATTGCGAACGCATAGTGTACTGTCTGGGCAAATTCTGGGCAGTTTTGGAATTTCACATCTTTCCCCAAACCAATTAATACACAACCTAGCAGATCTTTGGCATATTTGGCTATGTTTTAGCATATTTTGAATCTTGAAGACATGAGAGAACATTTGTGGAAGCTATGGTTTGCACACACACTTGGATTTTGAAGATTTCAAGCTTGTGGTGAAACATTTCTTACCCATTTATGTTTATTTCTTCATTTCCTTGCTTTGTATTGATTATTTAAATGTGTATTATTTATTTCCAACACTAATTCTTGTTTATGGAAATATTCATGTTTAAAGTGTGGATTAAGTACCTTGTTGTGCTTATGTATTGAATGATTGTTAGTTATTTATGAAGTGAGTTAGTGTTTCTTTAATTATTCTTGTTCTTTAATGTTTCCAAAGGGATTAGCTAACCCTAGGACGCGCCCATTAACTCCGAATCAATTTTGGAAAAGATAATTTGGGGTTGGGAAAGATTAATTAACAAGAACTTGAAGTTTTAACCCTCATTTTATAGATTCTACCTAGGAATAGGATTGAACTACTTGTAGTCATTTCCGGGTGTGCTTAATCTCTTAATTGGGTTAAGAATAATTCAATTAGGAAGACTTGTTAGTCTTCGCAAGAAGCTAATTAATAATTATTATCCGTGGCTAATTAACATAAACTCGCTCATATTTGTAAAATCATGAAATACATTGGATCGTTACTTGAATGTAATTCCCGATGCATCCATACTTGTAGCCATTGATCATTTTACTTGCTTTTGAGGTTAGTTTATATTTTTGCATTTAGTTATAGATATTTTTACAACAAAAAATCTAAGTGTTTGGCATTGCACGATTAGTGATAATTCTCTTACATTCCTAATCGCCTACATATTGTTCTCCGTGGGATTCGACCCCAACCTAGTTGGGTTACTATATTTGACATCGATCGCTTACACTGTTTTAAGGTGTAATTTGAGCGTATAAATGAGGAAGAAGAAGAAGGCACCTCGGCGTTGATAGTTCGCCCTAGAAAGGCCACTGAGGTCGCTTCGCATTCCGAGCTGCCACTTGCTATAACCGAGCCTCACATCGAGGAGGCTTCGAAGAAGAGTTTAGAGGTGAACCCCAGGTCTCCTGAGGTCGAGATGATTTCTCGATCATCAACTTTTACACCGGGCGGGGCCGGTTCTGAAACTAGGAAGATTGGACAAAGTGCCCTGAGCGATTCGCTCGGGGCCATGTCAATAGGTCAATTGCCTTCAATGCCGGTCTTCTCTGAAGAGGCAATACGGGATGCCCTAAGGCTGAAGACCCCCGATATTGGTGGAGGCTCTAGCGCTAGCGATCCTTTCTGGGATTTCTTTGTGGGGGTCGATGATGCCTCTGTTATCACTGACGCTTCGATTATCATGGCGGAAGCTCAGCGACTCTTTTCCAAGGTAAGTGCTAGATGTTTTTGGTTATTCCTCTTCGCCTTTTTTCCAAGGCTATTCTCTAATAAATATAACTTGTGTTTTTCTTCTTTGTATAGGCATCTACCAAATTCAGAGTTGACCTTAGTCAGTGTGAAGTCGATCTTCAAAGGGTATCGGAAGAGAGAAATGCTCTGAATATTCTCTGTGGCCAAAAGGACGAGGTCATAAAGGACCTTCAAGTGGACCTGGCCAAGGCTCATGAAGAGGAGGCCGAGTTAGACAAGCAGGTAACCACCGTTCTTATTCAGTATGGAATAGACTCAACTGTGGAAGCTAACACTTCGATATCTCAGTTGCAGCAAAAGGTGGAGAAGATCGGGCTGCTCCGGGCATAGGTCGATCAGGTCAAGACCGACTGTGATCGGTGAAAAGCTAGAATGGACCGTCTTGCTGTGGAAAAGCAGGCAGCTTTGGCCAAATTATCTTTGGCAGAGGCCCAACTCCAAGGCCTTATAGAAAAAAGTTCGGCTCAGGCCAAGAGGGTCGAAGAACTCGAAGCCAGGCTTACCAAGGCCAAGGCTGAGATCGAAAAAACCAAGGTTATAGCGGACAAGTCCATAGCCATGTATCGGGCTGATACCGTAGCTGTCCAAACTCAGCTGAGGGAGGCTTCCAACCGAGATCAGTGGCACAATGAATTGGCGAAGTGCCATTCCCTGAGGGAAACCCTTGAGGAAATTCATGCTTGAGGTTTTGACCTCTTAGAGGAAATTTCTCGGGCCAAAGAGCTTGACACCGAAGCCATGCATCTTGCCTCTTTTGACGACGATGATGATGAAGCAGAGGGAAGTCGAGGCAGGTCTAGAAACGGAGAAGATGACGATAAGGGTGCTGAAAAAGATGCCCCCGGAGAAGCTTCTCGGGAGGAAACTGGTCCCGAGTGGACTAGCCCCGATCGTAGTTAGATTATAACTTCTTTTCTTTTCTCTTTTGTAAGGCTTTGACCGTGCCCTTGTACATATTTTTTGGTATAATAGAAAATTTCCTTTTGATGCCTTCATAAATTCCTCTTTCATGCCTTTGTGTGTTTATTTGCCTTTGTTGAAATTTTTTATTGTTGTAGTTCAACTCGAGATTGAAATAAACCCTAAAGCCTTTTGTTTTCATGAGGGAAAGACCCCGAGTTTGAAACGCGTTTGAGACCTTATCTCGGGTATGGTTCGATCGAATTGGCCGACGAGTTATCTTTAACAACCAAGTCCGAATGAATCTTGAGTTTTAGGATAAAGTGAACCCTTAGGCTTTCATCATATGGTAAGTATTTCGAGCTCACCGATATATACTGTTTAGGTGAATCTTCGAGCCGTAGTTAACATTCCCTTGGGTTCGAATCGAGTGAGAGAGATGTCTAAAACTCTAATTGTATTGGCCCTTAGGATTATTAGATCGGACCTTAGGCTCTTTATATTGGCCCTTAGGCTTTTTAAGATTGGCCAATTCGGCCCCAAAAACGACTATCATTTTTCCCTTTTCGGCTAAAAGACTTGGTGAAAATTTCTTTATGTGTTAGCATGTGTTTTCTGTACCCATTGGGTTTTTTGAGGGCCCGATGATCGGAACCCTATTTTTTCATAACTCGTTCGTGTTAAGATAATTTGATACCTCTTAAGATTTTTTCGAATGCTGATACTATCAAAGCCTTTAAATTATTTGAGGGCTGATTTTATCGAAGCCATTTTTTATTTTCTTTGCTGAGGGTAGCCTTATTTTACTGGTTTTCAAAGTATTTGGAGGCCTTTAGTTTATGGCGGAAGTCGAACGTCTCCGAGCAACATTATCTCGGTCGTGGCCTTTTTTGTGACCATAGTCTTTAATATGGTCGTAGCATTCGAGTATGTCTCTTGGATTTGTTTCCCGATAACATTTTGAACTTGTTTGAGATGTTAGTCCCTGAGTGTGATGGCCTTGGCCTATATATCAAGGGGTGCCTCTTTGTGGTCTTATGATTTCGAACTTAAATAGCTCAAATGTGTAGTCCCCGAGTGTTTTGAGTTATGCTTGTACTTGGCCCTTGAACCATTTTTCACAAGTGTTATTTTTGCGCAATAGATCATAATCGTATGACTCATATAGTAACTCTTCTTTGTATTATTTATACATGTGTACATGTTTGCTTGTCGGGACTCGGCTAATCTATATGGACATGGTTCGTTCGACCGTTTGGCCCATTACAAATATTTTCATATCGAGACCCGTTTACATAACATCCGAGGGTGATGCCCCCAATATTCGAGGTTGATTGCAATGAATCCTTGGATACTGTTGAATTATCCTTAGGTAGCACATAGTTGTTGCCTCGTTAAAAACCTCGCCGGAAAAACCCATTTGGGATAAAAATCGGTCTAAGGGAAAAACTGTGCAACGCGTACTTTAAAACCTGAGGTCTCGATTTCTCAGATCAAATTTCTGCAATGAGTTAGCTTCGAATGTTTAAATAAATGAAAGAAAAGAGAAAGTCATACCTTAGCAATAGTACCGCTTGAGGAGTGATATGTTCTAGTTATTCGACAATGGCTCGTCGTTCATTGTTCTGTGCTTGTAAGATCATTGCTCGAGTATGTCGGGGATTTGATAGGGTCCTTCCCAGTTAGGACCGAGTTTCCATTCATTAGGGTCTCGAGTATGGATGGTGACTTTTCTTAAGACTAAGTCCCCGACTTTGAAGTGTCGAAGATTGGTTCTTTTGTTGTAATATCTCCCGATTCATTGCTTTTGTGCGGCCATTCGAACGAGCGCCGCTTCTCTTCTTTCATCTAATAACTCGAGACTCGTATTCTTGTCCTCGTTGTTCGATTCCTCCGTTGCGTGTTGAAACCTGGCGCTAGACTCCTTGACTTCGACCGGTATCAAGACCTCAAAGCTATATATTATAGAAAACGAAGTTGCTCCAGTACTGGACTTCGATGTTGTCCAATACGCCCATAGAACCTCGGGAAATTTTTCTCTCCACTTCCCTTTGGCTTCGTTTAGCCTTTTCTTCAAATTTTGGATGATAGTCTTGTTAGTTGGTTCGGCTTGTCCATTACCATTAGGGTGATACGGTGTCGACAATATTCTCTTTATTTTGTGATCTTCAAGGAATTTTGTTACTTTGCTGCCGACGAACTGCTTGGAATCGACATGCGATGTGATCCTATATGAAGTCGATCACTTCTTTTTATCTAACTTTTTCGAAGGCCTGTGCTTCAACCCGCTAAGAGAAATAGTCAGTCATAAATAATATGAACTTAGCTTTACTTAGGGCCGATGGCAGAGGACCGACGATGTCCTTTTACCATTTCATGAATGGCCATGGGGATATGACTGGATGAAGTTGTTCACCGGGTTGGTAAATCATTGGCGCAAAACTTTGACATTTGTCGCATCTTCGAATGAACTCCTTAGAGTCTTTTTCCATGCTATCCCAATAGTATCCTGCTCTGATGACCTTTAGAACTAGTGACTCGGTGCTAGAATGGTTTCCACAAGTACCTTCGTGGATTTCTCACAGAACATAGTGAGTATCTCCCGGTCCTAAGCACACCTCCAATGGACCATCGAACGTTCTCCTGTATAACATTCCGTCTTAGTCTAATGGGAATCGAGCGACTTTAGTTAGTAAGGTCCTCGATTCGTTGGGATCCGATGGTAACTTCTCGTTCTTCAAGCATTCGATGTACTTGTTTCTCCAATCCCAGGTTAAGCTTGTAGAATTAATTTCAACATTCCCTTCCTCGATTACAGACCTCGAGAGTTTGACGATAGTCCCTGAGCTGATCTCATCTTCATCGACCGATGACCCTAAATTAGCAAGTGCATCGACCTAAGTATTTTGTTCTCGAGGTACATGTTATAGAGTCCACTCTTTGAAGCAGTGCAGGGTGACCTGCAATTTGTCTAAGTACCTCTGTATCATGCCCTCTCGAACTTCGAAGGTTCCGTTTACCTGGTTAACTACCAGTTGGGAGTCACATTTAGCTTCAATGACTTATTCTCCCAATATTTTAGCTAGTTCGAGACCTGCAATCATACATACTCAGCCTCGTTGTTATTCAATTTGGCAATTTTAATTGATTGTATAATAACATTGCCCGTAGGCAGTTTCAAAACAATACCGAGCCCGTACCCTTTCACGTTTGAGGCGTCGTTCGTGAAGAGAGTCCATACCCCCGATGATGTACCCGAATTCATCAAAAGTTCCCTTTCCACTTCGGGTACGATGGTTGGTGAAAAGTCTGCCACGAAGTCTGCTAATATTTGAGACATGATGGTTGTTCGGGGTTGATATTCGATATTGTACCCGCCAAGCTCGCGGCCCATTTGGCCAATTGGCCTGATAGTTCGGGCTTGTGCAAAACATTTCGAAGGGGATAAGTGGTGATTACACATATGGGATGCCACTGAAAATATGACTTTAATTTTCTAGATGCACTTATTAGTGCTAACGCCAATTTCTCTAGGTTTGGATACCTAGTTTCAGCATCTCCTAAGGTTCGACTTACGCAATAAATCGCGTACCTTGTTCTTCTCGAACTAATACACCACTTACCGCTATCTCAGACACCGGCAAGTAGGTATAGCTTCTCATCTGCCTTTGGAGTGTGGAGCAAAGGGGGGCTCGATAGGTATCGTTTCAATTCCTCCAATGCTTGCTGACATATCGGGTCTATGTAAAATCATTTTTCTTTTTGAGTAAGGAAAAGAACATGTGGCTTCGATCTGATGACCTCGAAATGAAACCCTAAATAGAGGAGGCCAAACGCTCTCTAGCTCTCTCTGGCAATATTTTTCTTTGAGCTTTGGCAGCCATGGCTGCTGCGATCTCTCCCTAGCCTTTGGCTGTGGGAGAGATAAATCAAAACACTACTGAATCTATAGCAAACTCTAAGCCAAAACAGACTTATGCAGCACAACTTCAACCAAAATAATCTGTCGCATCCAAAGTCGAGTTGTTTCCTGTCGCGGTCGTGCATGGAGAACCAACGATCGAATTCACCATGGATGAGGTTAATGAATTTACAAGAGAAGAAGGACTGCATCAGGCAGTCATGGTGAAGTTTTCATACGGAAAACCAGATTTACGAGAGATTAGAAAGAATTTTCCACCAAAGTTCGAGACTCAAGGTCGATGTAATATTGGTCAACTGGAATATCGCCATCTGCTGGTTTGTTTCAACCTTTATAATGATTATGTCAAATTTTTGTCAAGGTCGATTGGACATATGAAATCAAAAGGTGATGAATTCTTATTTAGAATGTTTCCATGGACGCTAGGATTCAATCCGAAGGAGGAAACATCCATGGCAGTCATGTGGATCTCCTTCCCAGGTTTGCCTCCTAATTTCTTTGCTAAGAGGTCGTTGCTATCTATTACATCAGTTGTGGGTAAAGCACTTGCTGTGTATAAGGAAACATAAGAGAGAAATCGACCTAGCGCTGTTAGAGTTAAGGTCATACTTGATCTTATGGACAAACACCCTAAAAAGGTTAAAATTCTTATGACGACAAAGTTACAGGTAAATCTATCGTGCATTATCAGGAAGTAGTGTATGAAAATCTTCCAAAGTATTGCATGTACTGCAAGCATCAAGAGCATGAGGAAAACGTTTGTCGAGTAATGAAGTAACAAGCTGAAGAGGATGTGATTACAATAGATACACCATCTGAGGGTATTCTGCCTAGTAGTGAGGTGAATATGATTGAACATCTTCAAGGAGATGCTAGGGATTATTTAAATGCTAAAAGAGCTGGACAAAAAGGTAATAAAATATCAGAAAAAGGTGGTAACCAGGTAGATGAAGCAGCAAAGGCAAAGATGGTTGAGCAACAGGTATTGCAAAGTGAAGAAGGAAAACAAATTGTTAATGTGAACAACAATAATGAGATGAATCGAGTAACTGAATATATCTCTGTAGGTGATGTTTCAAAGATTGATAAAGGTCGACCTAAACCTAAAAGAGATGTCCCTGCTAAAATGACCTTATCGACGATTTTCAATGCAGTAAATCCAGTTGTGCTAGCTTATGACAATTTGCATTCCATTAAGGATGCAACTATTGCATCAATTGCTGCAGGTTTAAAATGAACTGATGATCGAGTGGATGCATCTGTGCAAATTAGGAAGCCTACTAATGATAATATTGCAGTTGGTGATCGAAGAGTTTCCGCAGATTCTAAGGTTGTCAATGTAGAGGCTAAAAATTCAAGTGTTCAGGCTGAAAGTGAGCAGGGGACTCTAGCTCAATATGTTGCTAAGGCCCAGACTTTAGACAATAAAAAGACTGGGCATAAGGGCATACTTGGGGAGGATAACGCTGGTAGGTCAGTTGGTGATGATAAAGGAATTAATAAAAATTCAAAAGAGGGGGTTTGGAACGTGGTTTTAGCGAGAAAATCACCTAGGAAACATGTGGTATCACCAAGACAAAAATCAACAAGTGTTCGACCAAATGCTTCTACCCTTGTGACTAGCCCAAATGTTTTTGAAGCACTGGCAGTTATGAAGGATGAACAATTGGATTCAACATTTTGAAAAGAGGATGGGATTGATAATCAAATGATTCCATTCCCAAACATTGAAAGAGAAGGCAAAGACAGTACTAAATTAGCTGCTAAAGGGGGTGTTCGACCAAATGACTCAATGAAAAATAAAGTGGAGGAGCTAACGGGCAAGGCACACAGTTCTAATATTCCTACACTGAAATTATCAATCCCTCACATGGAATAAATCATTAAAGATGCTCCGAATGCTATAATGATGAATACTAATATGGTTAAACAACCATTGGACCCTTTGAACACTTCCGTTTTTGAAATACCATCGCAATCTTTGGAATCTTGTGGAAAGTATGGTGGCCATCATGGACAATTAGTGTTATCCACATGAAACAACAATGAGGTTATTAAAGAAAATATGAGGGATATGGCAATTAAATCTAAGTTATGGGCTGATCAACCTGAGTATGATGATGAAGAAGACTGGAGAGTTGATTTTGCAGAGGATTCTTCTGATGAAAGTGAGAGATGTAGTGGTGATGAGGAAATGTTATCAGTAGGTTCACCTTCTTTTCCAAAAATTGGAAGTTCCTCAAATTTAGGATCAGGTAGCAAGCTTAATGCTAAAGCTCCTAATTTTATCCCTAAGCCTAGGCAGCAACACACTACAACCGGTACAACTTTGATAGAATTTCCAGTAGTAAAACAGCCTCGGCAGCAGCAGGTTATGTCGAGCAAGCCAGCTTCTAAGTGTGTGGATTATCAACATGAAAAAGAAGCCTTACCTTCTAAACAGCAGCAACAACTACCTTCTGTACAGTAACAACAACTTGAAACCATGCCAAAAGTAGTGAAATCAGCAACAAAACATGGACAACAACAGCATATTCCAAGTGTTCCAGCGATCAGTGTGGAGGAAAGAAAACTTCTAGACGCGGTGGTAAGTTGTAAACCTGCAATTTTGTTAAATCAAACTACTTTGAGCACTGGTCGGGTGAGTAAAAATAGAAAGAAGGTGAAAGACATGGAGCTGAAGCAAAACCAAACAACATTGGCAAATATTTATGATACAAAGACCTTGATGACACAAGGTATTGATCAGGACATACCCAATCCGGTGAAACTGGGAAGAGATATATATGAAGAGGGAGTGGAAGATGAACTTCTAAGTAAATGTCGAGCAGAAGCAGCAAGGAAAGGTGACTTATCACCTATGTATAGCGGAAAAAGGAAGAAGACACACACAAGAGAAAAAAGTTGGGACGGCAAGGTGAGTGAAGATGTGAACATAAGGAAACTCCCAATGAGAGTTTCGAAACAAAAACAGGCGTATCCAACTACATCAACAAAGTCCAATCGTTCAAAAAAGAAAGCATGAAATTTGAAGACAGTTTGAAGAGGGTTGAGGATGAAGACAAACGTCTACAAGTTGAAGACTTCACAAAATTAGAGAAGAGAGAGCATCACTGTTATTTCTACATATTTTTATTCTACCATCACATTAGCATAGTTTCATGTAATATCATCACAGAGTATGTTATAAACTATGTGATGATCTTAGAATACCTAGTTCTAGCTAGTTATTTCTTTTTACATGCATGTTAGTAGGTGAAGTTATTTTATGCCTCGTTAGGATTAGTAAGGTAAGGTTTATCCCAGTAGTGTCTGCCCAGGTCCTATGCCGTTGGGAAAATACCCAAGCGGCTATGATATTATATGCCCTCGTGAGACTTTGCCGGCAGCTACACCGTGATCCTCTACATGAGGCTGCAATTTAGGGCATTGTGAGGCGCAGATGAGTGATTATATAGCCAAAGCATAGAGGCAATACTACTGGTGTTATTGCCCTCCTTATTTGTACTATTTCTATGTGGTTCTTTTTTTGCTTTTTATTATTAATAAAACTAGCCCTAGGCACTTGCCTAGTTGATTTGCTTTTTTAAAAAAAATGACCTCGAAATGAGCCGGCCTAGGGAAGCTATCCGTCCGGTTAGCCTCAAAACGACTTTCACATTATCCACGACGGTGATGTCCTCGATTGCCTTAATCTTATCGGGGTTGATCTTGATTCCCCGATTTGACACCATAAAGCCGAGGAATTTGCCCGAGCCGACCCCGAAAGCACACTTTTTGGGGTTAAGCTTCATGTTGTATTTCCTCAAGATTTCAAATGTCTCCTGCAAATGCGTCAAATGGTTTTCTGCGCGCAGGGACTTAACTAACATATCGTCAATGTAAACTTTCATTGATTTACCTATATGCTGTTCAAACATCTTTTTAACTAGGTGTTGATATGTAGCTCTCGAATTTTTTAGCCGGAAGGGCACTACATTGTAACAATAAGTTCCATACTTAGTGATAAACGAAGACTTTTCCTGGTCTATTGGGTCCATCTAGATTTGATTGCACCCAGAATAAGCGTCGAGAGAGGTAAGTATCTCATGGCCGACCGTGGCATCGATCATTCGATCGATGTTAAGTATCTCGTGGCCGACCGTGGCATCGATCATTCGATCGATGTTAGGCAAGGTAAAAGAGTCTTTTGAGAATGCTTTATTCAAGTCCTTATAATCTACACACATTCTAAGTTTGTTCCCCTTTTTGTGAACCACGACTACGTTAGCTGACCATTCGGGATATTTTACTTCCTGAATGGACCCTATCTTAAGAAGTTTGGTTACCTCCTCCTCTATGAACGCGTCCTTTACCTCAGATTGAGGCCTTATCTTTTTCTTTACCGGTCTGAACTTGGGATACAGGCCCAGCCAGTGAGTCATTATCTTGGGTGGGATTCCTGTCATGTCTAAATGGGACCATGTTAAGCAATCCATGTTATCAATAAGAAATTGAATGAGTTTTTTCCTTAGCTCTGGGGTCAACCCCGTTACCAGATATACCTTTCGTTCGAGTAGATACTCGATCAGTATCACATGTTCTAGCTCCTCGACCATTGACTTGGTTGCATCCGATTCTTCGGGAACGACAAAAGTTTGAGGAGTGAAAAAATTCTCTTCTTCTTTTTCGATTACCTATTTATCTAATTCGGTAGAGGCTGGGGACGGTAATGGTCGACTTTTCTGATTTCGAAGGCGCTAATATCGACGTCACCTACTCGACTACAAACATTTCCTTTGCAGCGTGTTATTCCCCATAGACTGATTTCACACCATACCCTGTTGGGAACTTCATTATTTTGTGAAAGGTCGATGGTACTGCCCTCATGTTGTGGATCCAAGGCCTTCCGAGCAGTGCATTGTATCACATGTCGCCTGCGATGACATGAATTTTTATGTCTTGGATGGTCCCGGCCACGTTCAATGGTAGGATTATCTCCCCCTTCGTTGTGTCACTAGCCATGTTGAAGTCGTTGAGGACTCGAGATGCGGTTACAATCTGGTCTAGCAGGCCGAGCTGCTCTACGACCCTTGATCTGATTATGTTCGCCGAGCTACCTGGATCCACGAAAACACGTTTAATTTAGCAAGATAGAAATTACCATGGCGTTGTTGTGCGGCTGAGAGATGTCTTCTGCTTCTTCGTCGTTAAACTAGAGGGTGCCTTCGGGAACATAGTCTTGAGTCTGGTTTTCTCTCGTGATCGATACTTTGGTGTGTTTGAATATAGGTCCCTATGGTACGTCGACCCCACTGACGATCATGTGAATAACATGCTAAGGATCTTCTTTTTCATTCTTTCTATTGGCGTCTCTCTCCCTGAAATGATTTTTGGCTCGATCACTAAGGAATTCTCGAAGATGGCCTTCGTTGAATAATCGAGCTACTTCCTCTCTTAACTGTATGCAGTCTTCGGTCCTATTTCCATGTGTGTCGTGATACTTGCACATTAGGTTCGGATTTCTTTGAGAAGGGTCGTTTTGAATAGATCCAGGCCACCTAGTGTCTTTGATCCTTGTGATGGCCGATACAATCCCCGATGCATCCACGCTGAAATTATACTCCGATAACTGGGGCGCTTATGTGGGATCTACATATTTGTCAAAATCAGTTTTACTCATTAGTCCCCCGAGAATTCTTCCCTCGGTCACCTCTTCTATCATTGCGAGCGGAATTGCATCCAGGAAGGTTATTCCTTCTATATGAAACATATGGCTGATACCGATCTTTATTCGGCCTCGGTTCTCTATCAACATCTCTTTGATTTTTGCATGTCGACCGGTTTGGATGTACTGAACCTGAGAGGGCTCCCAGTTGGTCGTCCTCGACCCTAATCTTCGACTGATATCGGTTGTGAGCATCTGCCCAAGTCACAACCGGGTACTCTATTAAATTCTACTTCAACTGGCGTGATGCGATCGAAATCCGCTCGTTTAATCCTTGGGTGAAAGCTTGAACATCCCAATCGTCGGTAACTTGTGGTAATTCCATACATTCCATTTGGAATCGAGATACGAATTCTCTTAGCATCTCGTTATCCCTCTACTTCACTTTGAAGAGGTCTGATTTCTCGTTGCAACCTTTATAGCACCAGCGTGTGCTTTTACAAATGAATCCACCAACATGGCAAACGAATCAATAGAATTCGGCGGCAAGTTGTGATACCAAATCATAGCTCCCTTTGACAGGGTCTCCCCGAATTTCTTTAGCAATACAGACTCGATTTCGTTCCTCCAAATCATTTCTTTTTATGGCGCACGTATACGAAGTAACGTGCTCATTGGGGTCCGAGGTTCTGTTGTATTTAGGTATATTGGGCATTCGAAACTTCTTAGGGATTGGATTCGGAGCCGCACTCAGGGGGAATGGCTTTTGCACAAACTTCTTGGAGTCCATTCCCTTCAAGATCGGTGGTTCCCCCGGTATCTTATCAACTCGAGAGTTATAAGTTTTTACTTTCTTGTCGTTGGCCTCGATTTTATTTTCTCCTGATTCTATTCTCTTAGTAAGCTCTTCGAGCATTCTCATTATAGGAGGGTCAGTTGTCGAGATATTATCACCTGATCTTTCAGGCACTGGCTCGGTACGACGAGTAGCCTCTTGTTCAACCTTGTTCGGTGTCCTGTGCTAGATTTGCAACTGAGAAATGGCGTTTTGTTGGGCTTGCAACATTTCAAATATAACCTGGAGGATGACACTTCGTCTCCTCTGCCCTGGGTACCTCGACCGTCATTTCGACCCTCTCTGTGTACGCTTCCATCAGGGTCTCCACCTAAATCCGCATTCAAAGCAATATGCGAACTGACATCGACAGGGTTGGCGGTCGGTGCTCCTCCTAGGTCAGCCCGTGGCACCTCGATTCCTGGAGCGATAACATTTTCATTCTCTCCGTGGAGTCCTAGACTGTTGTCACCATATGTAGCTATGTTTTGTGAGTTTGACATGATTTATCCTGAAAACAAAATTCTTGACAAGTAACAAGTGTAAAATAGTGTGTTATATCAGAATTAACACTGAACAATCACTATTATCCTTAGCCCCACGGTGGGCGCAAAACTATTTACCTCAAAATACGAGTAACAATTAAACTTCTAATGTGGTTGTAAGGATACATGATCTAATTCAATGCCAATTTATAAATAGCTAAATAAATAAAGGAATTAAACGATTGAAATGGATCAAACCAGTGTAATTGCAAGTTATCGACCTCGGTTTGGAATAGACTCGAGATCAAACGTTAAGAGACGCAAGAATAATAAGGACAATACGAACAAAATGGACAATAAGAGCAATAAAGAATTAAGAGCGAGTAAAAGAGCAAAAAGTTTGTATTTCTCAGTGAATGCGTATATGATAACTGTTACAGATGAACATGTTTTCTCTTTATATAGTAGAGGAATCCTAAATAAGGTATAACTCTAATTTCAGAAATAAAATACATGATTGATATCAATAACCGTTAATGGTTCTGCCAATTCCGAGATTCTTGCCGAGATTGGTGATCGATTGCGGATATCTCGTTATTCCGTTATTTCGGTGTCGATTTAGTCCGATCTCGATCCCTCGGTCTTTGTGTACTTCGAGCTCGAACTTGCTTCGATACTGAATCACTCTCAAGGCAGACCCTCGAGCCGTAAAATCGGGTGTGGTCGATTTTAACCGTATACAAAACTTGCAACATTATAAGAAAAATTATGATACAGTATATAAAAAGGTAGGGTAAATGATAAAATAAAATTATTTAATAATAATGAAGGGTGAGATTGGGAAAGACAAGGTAACAACACGACCATACCAAATCGGTCGTTACATAAAGTGGCACATTTCGTCGTTACGTAACGACGGATATTTAATAATACAAAACAATTAAACTGAAGTAACAATCAAAACAAACATCATATTTAAACAATACAATAGGTAACAACCATCCAAACAAGCTGTTAGTATTTATTTTTTTTTTGGAATAAATCTATATTATTTTTTAATATATATTATCTTTATTTCACATTATTTCTTTTTGTTTTACGTGGAAGTTAGCTTGGGCTTGAACACCAGATGGTCCAATTGTTCAAGTGCTCATTGGACTGACAGCCTTTTACCCCCTTTTCACCGGTTGCGTAATATTTATCAACATACAGAAAACTAAGAAAAAGGAAGCCTCACGTTTCATTACAAGAAAGTGAAGATATGACAGACATTCATCTAGTGGCATTTGAAATAAATGTTGGGGAAAAAAAAAGAATTTCTGATATTTATAAAAAAATATCATAAAATTAATGATATTTGATACAAAATATCGTATAATCATTGATATTTGATATAAAATATCGTAAAAGCACGATATTTGATACAAAATATCGTAAACTAACGACATTTAATACAAAATGTCAGAAATAGCTTTTATTATAAATGTCACATATTAGTTGGAATTAACAATATTTACATCTAATGTTGTAAATTTCCCTACATTTATTCGTTGTTAAATCATTCTTTTCTAGAAGAAAAAAAAAACACATTCTTTATGATAAAATTACATATTTAAAACCACTACAAAGAAAATAAGGAAAATTAGAAGTAAAATGAGTTTAGTAATATTTAGAACTAATAATAGAAATAACTATCTCTATACTTAATATACATTTTTTCTTTTTAATATTACATAAAACTGATGACATTAAACGAAAATGACATAATTATTTGTAATTGTCACACACACAAAAAAAAAGAATTTGTCACATTTAGAACTAATAATGGAAAGGTTCCCGCACTTATATCCTTAGCTTGATAGACGGATGTAAAGAAAATTTGAAGACTATTTTATGGTATTACCAAAAAGCAAATTACGCCTCACTTTAATTCTTCTCTCAAGACCCTAACCGCCTCTCACCTTTAACAAGATTGCAAAAGTCAAAAATATCATGGAATTGGGATAGGTCATCGACAAGGTATTATGAAATTTTGGATTATTATCAACTAGTTATCTTTATTTCTCAAGAGATGAGTATTATTTATCCTTTCACTTGTTTATGTTTTAACGAGTTACAGGTTCGACAAGTTTGGATTTATGGATCAGTGACGTCAATTGTGGTACTGGATGCACAATGTGGGCGACGACTTTTTCATGGAAGGTCTCTGCCAAAATTCAGTGATGAATGAGGGCTCTAGTGGAGGAAATTTCTACCAGCAATGCAAGGAGCAAGACAGTGCATTGAGAAGAAGGAAATGAGCCACTGTTTCATTGAGTTTGGGCACTGCCGATATATACAAGACACAAGGAAAAAGACAAATTAGTTAAAAGAGAAAAGACTAATCTACCCTCAACTTAACAACCATAACTACCATTAACTAACTAACTAATAACTCAACTAATTAACAACCTAGCGAATTACATCAAATGTAATGCACGTGAGTCCCAATATGCCCCTCAAGCTAGAGGGTAAAAAACATTGAACACTCCAATCTTGCCAAGTAGATGAACATGTTGAGATGTTCCTAGAGCTTTAGTCAGCATATCAGCTTGTTGCTCCTTTGTATTAACATGTACTGCCTTGACTGTTCCTTCCTTGATTTTGTCTCGAATAAAATAACAATCAATCTCTATGTGCTTGGTTCTTTCATGAAGCACAAGATTCGTTGCTAATTGAATTGTTGATTTACTGTCACTGAGAATTGTAATTGTAACGACCCGATCGGTCGTTCCGTGAGATTTGCCCCGTTCTCCCCATTTCTGCTTCGTTTTTCTGTTGTTTAACTCATTCATGTTGTGTTGGGTTGGTTGGCTCGTGTTCGGAGTGGTCGTGGTGAGAAATGAGACACTTAGTCTCTTAAGATGGTTTAATAATTGAAAAAGTCAACCGAAAGTTGACTTATGGGTAAATGATCTCGGAAAATGATTTTTATGGCTCGGACAACTTCGTTAGGTAATTTGGGACTTAGAAGCGTGTTCAGAATGTTATTCGGAGGTCCGGAGTAGAATTAGGCTTGAATTGACAAAAATGGATTTTTGGCGATTTCTGGTCGGCATTGGAAAAGTAGCTATCAGGGTCGGAATGGAATTTCGGAAATTGGAACAGGTTCGTAGTGTCTTTTGGGATGTTTGTGCAAATTTTCAGGCCATTTGGACGTGGTTTGGGTGGTTTCGGCATCGTTGGCAAATTTCGAAAGTTTAGAAATCCTTAGGCTTGAATCATGGATTAATTTGGTGATTTGTCATTATTTTGAGTGTTTCGAGGGTTCGACTAAGTTCGGTTGTTGGCATATGACTTGTTGGTACTATTGTTTGAGGTCCCGAGGGTCTCAGGATGAGTTCGGATGGTTGACGGATTGGTTTTTGGCACTTAAAGGCTGCTGGTGTAATCTGTTCTAGTGTTCCGCAGATGCGGTCATCGCAGGTGAATTTGGTCATTGCAGGTGCGGAGTTGTTCTGGTTGAGGCTTCATCGCAGATGCGGAAGGTTACCGCACCTGCGAGCCCACGGGTGCGGTTGGTTCAGCGCAGAAGCGAAAAATGGACTTTTAAGTGAGGACCGCAGGTGCGCACCTAGGACCGCAGGTGCGGGTCTGCAAGTGCGAGGGAAGGTCCACAGGTGCAGTTTTGCTGGACAAAAAGTATAAATAGTTGCCTTCGCGAATTTTTGGCTTATTTCATCAATGTTTCATACGGTTTGGATCTTGTGGGAGCAATTTGAAGAAGGATTTCGTGGAGGTAAGATTCTTGGACCTAAAACCCATTTCTATGATGATATTTGACTGATCAGGCCTGAAAACTATGGGAATTAAGGGTTAAAATTGGGAGATTAGGGCTTGAAATTGAAGACTTTGATTTGGGGATTTGAGGGGCTATTTGGGGTCCATTTTTGATGTATTTGGTATGTATGAACTCGTGATAGCGTAAGGATTCCAATTTTGTGATTTTTATTGGATTCCGAGACGTGGGCTCGGGGGTCGGGTTTGGCCATTTTCGGGATTTTTAAATATAATTTGACTATTTTCGAGTGGGCTTAGCCCATTCCTATTTTCCTTGGCGATGGATGCACTGACACACCATATCCAAGGGGATGTGTCATGGTGTATGTTATTTGCGGATGAGATAGTCCTGATCAATGAAACGAGGGACGGTGTTAACGCGACGCTGGAGGTCTGGAGAGAAACCCTTAAGTCTAAGGGTTTCAAATTGAGCAGGTCTAAGACGGAGTTTCTGGAGTGCAAGTTTAGCGCTGAGGCGAGTGAGGTAGGTGGGGATGTGAGGCTTGGATCTCAGGTCATCCCTAAGAGAGATAGCTTCAAGTACCTCGGGTCAGTGATTCAGGGGGACGGGGAGAATGACGAGGACATCACCAGTCGTATATGGGCGGGCTGGACGAAGTGGAGGCTTGCATCTGGAGTTTTGTGTGACAAGAAAGTGCAACCGAAACTTAAAGGTAAGTTTTATAGAGATGTGGTTAGACCGGCCATGTTGTATGGGGAAGAGTGTTGGCCGGTTAAGAACTCCCACATCTAGAGGATGAAGGTAGCAGAGATGAGAATGCGTAGGTGGATGTGCGGGCACACTATGATAGATAGGATTAGGAATGTGGATATTCGGGAGAAAGTAGGTGTGGTGCCAGTGGATGATAAGATGCGGGAGGAGAGGCTCAGATGGTTCGGACACGTGCAGAGGAGGAGCCTTGATGCCCCGGTGAGGAGGTGCGAGCGGTTGGCGGTAGTGGGTTCGCGGAGAGGTAGAGGGCGACTGAAGAAGAATTGGGGAGAGGTGATTAGGAAGGACATGGCGAGACTGCAAATCTCCGAGGACATGGCCCTTGATAGGAAGGTCTGGAGGTCAAGCATCAGGGTTGTAGGATAGGGGGTAGTAGAGCTTTTCACCCTTCAGTCCCGGGGTGGGGCGGGTTTGGATAGGGTTGATCCTAGAAGGTTTGAGGTTTATGCTTCTATTGTTATTGCATGTCATTTATCTTATGGTTTTTATGCTATGCCACTATTTTCACGATTTCTGTTTGAGTTACTAATGATTTGTCTTTTTGTGTTTATTTTGTCTCCCTGAGCCGAAGGTCTATTGGAAACAACCTCTCTGCCCCTATCGGGTAGGGGTAAGGCCTTCGTACAGACTACCCTCCCCAGACCCTACTTTGTGAGACTTTACTGGGTAGTTGTTGTTGTTGTTGTTGCTTTGTTCCTTTAGCTTATTTTGATGACATGAATCTATTTTGAATAGATTCGGGGCGTGTTGAGGCTGAGTCGAGGGGCAAAGGCATCGCAGAGTAGTTTTTTATATGGTTTGAGGTAAGTAATGACTGTAAATTTTGTCATGAGGGTATGAAACCCCGAACTTCGCATTGTATCTCTATTTTGGAGTGACGCACATGCTAGATGACGAGTGTGTGGCGTGCACTGTTGGTGGATTGTGACCTGTTCCGTCCCGTAGCAACTATCAAGTTGCGTATCTGATTATAAATCATACGATATTTCATGTTTTAAAGATTTGTACTATGTTTTGGGATGAATGTCGTATTTGGGCTTCGTGCCAAGTGTTTGGACCCCTTGGGGGCTTTTACTTCCATTACTCACTGTGTTGACTTATGATTACACTCAGTCATATTGTGTTTAACTGATTTCGAAACTCAGTCTTATTTACACTATTTTGAGGTATAAAATGATATTTTGAGTCGAGTACCCCGTTTTACTGATAGCCCGAGTGGCTTTTTGAGAGGTTTCTGACTGAGTGAGGTCGAGGGCCTATGTTATGAGGATATTATGGGATTAGATTGCGCGCCGCAACATGATATACTGTTTATGATGAATGAGTGAGGCCGAGGGCCTGATTAGTAAGGATATGATATGGGATCGGGCTGCACGCCGCATCATGTTATTGATAGGCCGAGTGCCAGAGTGATTGATGCCCTGATTTGGCTTGTTATAGCGCTTGGGATGAAGGAGCCCCTCCGGAGTCTGTACACCCCCAGTGAGAGCAGGTACCTACTGAGTGTGAGTGCCAAGTGACGAGTGATTGGGAGGCATGAGTGACTGTGACGTTGCCCGAGGGGCTTATACTGAGTGATTGTGAGGCATGTTGAGTGACTGATATTGAGTGATGTTAAGCCCGAGGGGCGGTTTATGAAATATGTTTTTTCCTGAGAGTCTATCTATGATTTCTATCACTTCTATACTTAATTATCTTGATTTATACGGAAATTGTTGAAAGGTACCTTTTCAAAGAAGTTTACTGAAATCGACTTTCAAGTGTTACAAATTGTCGTATCTATGAGTTTTTTGAAAGAAGAATTGTATTTACTGTGGATTGATGACTGGTCTATGTGTTTCGTAGTTCTCAGACATTATTTACTTTCATTACTACCGAGTTGGCGTACTCACATTACTCTTTGCACCTTGTGTGCAGATTTAGGTGCTAGAGTGGAGCTTGCTTGTCCAGGGATTTCAGAGATTTTTGCAAGGTAACTGCACACGTTCGCAGCCCTGCTTTTCTCCTTCTTATTTATGTGGTAGTCGCACTCCTTAGACTTATTTTGTATTAGAGATATTGTGTCAGATTTATGTATTTTCTTTAAATGCTCGTGACCCAGTGCATCCAGGATTTTGGGCGGTGCTTAAACATTTGGCTCAGTATCTTTTGTTTTAAAATATTTAACTGAAACTGTTATGAACTATCGGTTCAGAAGTGATATAAAACAAAAGTTCTTTATGTTGAAAATATAATTGGCTGGCCTAGTATCTCGATAAGAGCTATCACGGCCAAGGGTAGTTTTGGGGTCGTGACAGTAACTGGCTGTGTTATGTTAACACCTAACTCCTTGAATAGACCAAGCAACCATGTCACTTCAACATTACTAGCTGCCATACTCCTATACTCTACCTCTGCTGAGCTCCTAGAGACTGTTTGCTGCTTCTTTGACTTCCAAGAGATCATTGACTCTCAAAACTTAACAATATACCCAGTGATTGACCTTCTTGTATTCAAACACGCAACCCATCCAGAGTCACACCAGCAGGTGAGAGTTTCTGCACAGTCAGGCCTCATTAAGATCCCTTGTCTAGGAGCAGTTTTCAAATATCTTACAACCCTCAAGGAAGCATCCCAGTGAGATCTCTTTGGTGCTTGCATAAATTGGCTTAATTCCTGCACTACATAGTTGATATCTGGTATGGTAATAGTGACATATAGAAGTCTTCCTATTAGTCTTTGATAGGCATTGACATCCTACAAAAGTGGATCCCCTGTGACTCCATTTTCCTGATCATAATTTACTGTTGTTATTGTCAAACCTCCTTTTTCACTACCCCGGATTAATGAAGGGTAATAATGGATTTTTTTCAATTAAAGTGACATTATTTGGATTTGGGATTTATTTATTATTTCAGAGTCGCCACCCGGATTTTTTACGATGCTTCGGGGCACCGTTTTGTTTTGAAAATCCCAAAGCGAGGAATTTTGACTCTGTTTTGATTTGTCTGCGACCAAAAATCTGAGTAAAGAATTCTGTTAACCCGGGAGAAGGTGTTAGGCATTCCTGAGTTCCGTGGTTCTAGTACGGTCGCTTAACTATTATTATCTGGCCTAAATTATCTGATGGTTTACGTGTTTTTGCCTATTGTGCATTTGCCCCTTTTTTTTTTCAAATTTCAACCGCTTTTGACGTTTATGAATTTATCTTGAAAACAAGTCACGAGAACGTGCAATCGTCTGCTTTTGACATGTTATAATTGTGCCACTTGAAATGCACCCGCAATTACAATACGTGATTTTAATATAGTTTTAAGTTGAAGTCGGGGACACGAGTTGTCACACCCGAATGTAGATTACGTGGTCAAGACTATGGTCGCGACGGTTTTATAATGCCTATTTGAGGTGATGCTCAATTCATTCTCTATGTTTTCTATTTGAAGGAGCATTTTAGTTTTAAGACCAATTAGGATGTTTATGGATTTATCTTAGACAAGTCACAATGACGTGCACTTGTTGTTTTTTGAGAACATGGCAAACACGTCACATGAAATGCACCCGTGGTTACTATGTGCATTTTATTAATGTTTGAAGTGAGAGTCGGGGGCACGAGTTGCCACACCCGAGTGTAGGTTATGGTGACATTTTTGAAGGATACTTATTTGAGGCAACATTTGATTACTTACTAGATTTTACCATTTTAATCCAAGGAAAGATGCTCTTAGCCTATAGGATATGTACAAGGCTATCTAGTATTAGATTTACTATCTAAAGGTCAAGTGTTTGGGCTATGTCCATGTTTTAGCTCAATAGTTATTTTATCCCCTTTGGCCAATCCTAATCATGGCTAGTTATGAAAGAAGTGAGGCTATACAATTTGAGTGATGAAAATACTAGATAAGGAAATTGAAGGCACAAAATCAACTTATTTGAATGTTTTTCGACTAACACATTATATATAGAAGAAAACAAATTGTTTAAGCTGAAAATACTACTAAAATGGTATACA
The DNA here is from genome assembly GCA_005239495.1 of Nicotiana undulata. Taxonomy (NCBI): domain Eukaryota; kingdom Viridiplantae; phylum Streptophyta; class Magnoliopsida; order Solanales; family Solanaceae; genus Nicotiana; species Nicotiana undulata. The sequence goes on from ML267564.1 coordinate 65,573, forward strand.
TATGCCTAGTGCCTTAATTTTTAGCTAATACAGAATTACGCCTATATATGTTCACCTAAATATTATTCTTTGATGCATTGTATCTCACATGAAACAAAATTGGTACCTTTAAGAGTATGTCTATCAAATTCATACACCATTCTATTTTCGATCTTATGTTTGTACATAGTTTCAGAGTTTGGAAAAAGAATTCGAAATTTTCTGAAAAGAATAGTTTAAGACAGTCTAATGGCTTATAACTCTGCCTGGCCCAAGTTAAACGACCTTTTCCTTAATGTTTTAGAAAGAAACTCGAAAATTTTTAGACTTTTAAAGAGAGGACAAAACAGAAACATAAATACAACTGAATATACATTCCTTATATAGAGTCCAGTCTTTATTACAACTGAAAAGGGAGTGCTTTTAGGCTTTTGTCCCCTTAGGCCCAATAGCCTGGGGGTCCAAGATGATTCAGGCCTTAAGGGGTCATTTTATCAAACTGGCCCAAATCCATATCAGTAACAAATAACAACATAAAACTGGATATTAATGTAATGAAGTCCAGTACTTATTACAACATATGCGATTTATTACATTTTTTTCAACTTTTACTATGAAATACTACTTCTAAAAATAAAATAAGGAAGAAAAGCTAAGAAGTTGCTGCTCCTGTGAGAGCCAACAGTATCTCAAGGACTCAAGTATGCATTTCATCATTGATTAAAAAAAACATAAGTCTTAAGATTTTAATGCATAACAGTGTTACAAATAGATCTTTATGCATTTTTCATGGGATGAATCTGACCATAAAGGAAGTCAGATTCAACCCCAATGATGCCAAACTATTAGAAAACCAACACTTTTATCATTTTTCATATAACCTATGTTTGAAAATCCTTAATCAAGCTTCAACAATCGTTCACACACATCTCAACACCAGACTTGCACACAGATTTAGACAAAGAAATTTAAACAAAGAAAAGATAACAGATTTCACACCACAAAACATAATAAGGTTTCAGATCCAAAACTTTACTTCATAACAAAGTATTACATACCTCTAAAGTGGAAAAGAAGTAACAGGAAGAGGTCTGGACCAAATAAAGGTCCAGAAAACTGGGGATGAAGCTCAAAAGTAAGGATGAACAGCCACAGTCAGCAAGAAACAGTCCCAGAATCAAGAAAAAACAATAGGAACCCAAACAAGAAGTTTTTAGTATGAGTAATCAGAAAAACCAGGAAGAAATGGAGGAGAACTTGGAATCAAGACCACACCCTGATATTCTCTTCAAAAAAAAGACATCCAGATTTTCTCTTTTTCTTTTCTACTGAAATTTTGTTTGTGGGTAGCAGTTGCTGTTTTTTCTCGTGTGTATTCGGGTATTTCAGCAGCAAAAAACAATCCCCCTTTAGCGGTAAAAGAGTGTCTGTATAAATAGAGGATTTACGGTAGGATATTCTCAGCATATTCCCTATCCTAAATGAGCTGAAAATGGTACAGGTACAGCTGTCAACCCTATCCTTTTGGGACAGTTGTACCTTCCAGAACATTCCAGCCCTCAACCCCCTTTTGAAATTACTATCTTAACCCTAAAAAATCTGATTTCTTGATATTTCCCTATTCTAGAAGGTTCTTGGGTTGTTACACCCAAGATTCTTCAACGACAAATCCTATATTACCCCTCAATACCTCTTAGAATTACATTTTTAGTAATTAAGGGTTATATTATTTGCTAAGTTGATTTTAAGTAATAATCAATACTTAATGAGGCTACTTAAGTTAATTTGTAGTTGAAGAAGTTGAAACTATTTAAATGTGAGACTAAGTGAATCAATTATTCTTAAACTTAATTAACTCAATTGCACAATTGATCTTAACTAGTTGTCTTAGATCAATTAATGGAAGTAATTAAGTTGCTAGACTTAATTGATCATTTTACCCTTTGACTTTTCTTGGTTTTAAATAAACCTAGCTAATTAAGTGTGATTAATCCCTTATTGCTTGATTAATTTACTCAGATTGACTAATATTTGAATAAAAATCAGTAGTTAGTTAAATTAATTTGTTCAAATAATTTCATTAGGCTTATCTATCAATTATAGTTAATTATCTTAATTGAGTGATTAATCTTAACCTTAAGCTGATTTTTACCTATTTAGTAATTACCTCCTCAACTAATCGACTACCCTAATGACTAACACAATTAATTGGACAAGGAAGCAATTGATCAGAAGTGGACAATCATACTTAGGGAAAAACAGTAAAGGAAAAACAACCTAAAAAAACCTAGATATGAATTAACTATCATGAACAAATAGGCAGGGAATATACAAACATGGTGACAAAATTTTAGCTAAGCCAATTAGGGAGAAAACCAGTAGCTAGTTAGGCAAAATCATGCAGAGAATACAGGAAAACATGGATGACACATATATGGTTCTATTAATTCGACAAATTAACTCTTAGAAGTTGAACCAATTAATAGGGATCAATCATTCATGATTTTAATAATAATAACAAAAAAAGGAACAAGGAACGGATAGAAAAAGAAGGGGGAGATACCCGTCTGAAGCTTTGGAAAGTTTTCAGTGACTTGCCAAAATTTTGACCGGATTCCGGCGGGCTTGGAAATGGTCCAAACCCGCATGAATCGATAGCTCCCATCAACAGCTATCGACTCATGCATGCATGAGCCATGGGAGGTCTTTGAATCAACTTGTAGAAGATATTAGTTTTTTCAGAATTTCAGATTTGAAATTAATCAAAATCGGGTGGCTCTTTGAGAAAATGAAACCTAGAGGGTGATTGGGGAGGTGAAGTAGGTTATAGGGTGAAGTTTTGGGGTCGTTTGGAGGAGCTCCGCCGCCGGTGGCGATTTCTGGCCAGCGGAGCTAGGGCGGTGGTTCAGGGCGGCGACTAGTCAGAAGGGAGAGAGACGAGAGGATGGGGGGTGTTAGACTTTGGAGTTAATTGGGGTATGGGGTAGTTTAGAACAGTTATATAGTTAGGGGTTTTGGAGTTGTGAGCCGTTGGATCAAGAGGATCCAACGGTTGGAGATGAGGCATGGCTTAAACGAGGTCGTTTTAAGAGATGGGGGGTTGGACCGAGTAAAGCCTTGGGCTGGGTCTTTTGGGTAGTGTAAAGACAAAAAAAAATTGGGCCTGGGCAAGTTAGCCCAGGTCCAATTTTAATACTTTAGCTTAATTAGTTATTAATTAGTTCAATTAAACTAATTCTAATTACCTTTAAAAAATGTAATAACTAATTTTGACTTGGTTTTTACCTAGTTATAAACTAATTGATGAATTAATTAAGAGTAAAACAATTAATTTGACACTCATATATTTTAAAGAATCAATTTTCACAATTTGTTAAAAAAACGACTAAGTTTAGCAATCAGTTATTAAAACCACATTACATCAAATAATCAACATTTGCTTTGTTATTTAATTTAATTAATTATCCATAATAAATGTGTAATTCCTTGATAATAATGATGCACCTAATTATGCAACCTTAATAATTTTAAAAATTAATTATGATTATGTAATGCAAAAACAATTCACAAATAACACTAAAATTCGACAAAATTTTGTAAAATCAATTTATTTTATTGAATTTTGTAAAATCAATTTATTTTATTGAATTTTGTAGGAGTGTATGGTAGGTGAAAAATCATGGGCTCACAACTGCCCCTCTTTGTTCGGAAACACGAAGAGTTTTCGGGCAAAGACAGAGTGAGCGACCATAAACGACTTCACCCATTCATATGTTCCATTGTGAAGCGTTTTTGAAAGGTTTGACCGAACCCTGCTTCAAAGGTTGCCTACATATCCTTGGCTATAAAGGAATCAGGTCAGTGTAGTTCTGAAATTTTTGATAGCTGGGACTACCGAGTAACTATGGTTTCACTGCGGTTGCTGTTGTTACTACTGTTGATCTCCTTATTACACCGAAGTAACAAAACGAAAGACTAACTAAACCTATCAGCTGCTGGTTACAAGATTCCTATCTAAGACTTGGTCTTGAGTCTTGATCTTCTGCTGACTCTGACCTGGATCTTGATGCTTGTTAGCCGCAGGTGCTGGTTTCGTCTTATCGTTCCTCGGATCAAGGCTGGATATACTGAACGGATGACTTCAATCTCGTCCTGAATAGTCCATATCTTCCCTGTTTCTGCACTTTGGATTCAATCTTTAAAAAAAATGAAAAATCAAAAGGTCGTTTTATTCAAAACCCCAATTGTGACATCCCTTCTCTCCCACTTCACACCTCGGAACGCACCCTTCTTATAGCTTGACGGCATTGACGAGTTTTTCCAGCATGAGTTCGTCCCGCACTCCTCCCTGCTCACGGGCATATCTGTCTACATAGAATTTTCGCTATCTGTCTTGAGATTATTTTTTCAGCATTAAAGACATTCGGAATTTCATCTCTGATGACACGTTTTTAGTTAGTGATAGGAATGGAGACAGTTATTCCATCTATTTTGATATTGACAATCAGATTTTTGAGATTGACAACGATCATTATTTTTTGAGTGAACTAAATTTATGTTTTCATAAGGAAGCCATCGAAGGATTTCCACAAATTGAGATTTGTCCGTAGAAGGATCGAATTGTATCTGAAGAACAGTGGGATACAAAAAAGAGGAATCGAAGAAGTAAAAACGACCTTACAAAAAGAATTTAATTGTGTAAACCGAAAACTGAACATTGTTGTCACAAGAATTGCACGTCTTCTTTTGGTCGTCTCGAGTCCAATATCCCAAAATGTAATCTGCCCAAAAAATCAAAACAAACGAACGAAATTTTCTGCCCCAGTTTTCACTAGGAAAATTTTGTGAGTTATTGTAAGGAAATCTATGGTGCTTTATTATTGAAAGCAATGAAAAGCTAGGAATGGTGTACCCGAAGTTATTGAAGACTAGGGAGTTGATACCCTATTCCCAAAAAGTAAAATCAACTAGGGGTTGGAGACCTTATGTTGGAAAAGATCGACAGGTTATGCTGTCATCAAAAAAAGATCATCGGGTTATGCCGGTGTCTGGGGGGGGGGGGGGGGGGGGGAAGGATCAACTGGTTATGCCGTTGTCAGTAAACGATCACCAGGTTATGCCGGTGTCTGGAAGGTCAACATGTTATGTTGTTTCCTGGGGAAAAGAGATTACTGGGTTATGCCAGTATCAAAAGATGATCAACATATTATGCTATTGTTAGAAGGATCACCAGGTTATGCCGGTGTCTGGAAGGGTCAACATGTTATGTTGCTTCTTGGGGAAAAGGAGATCACTAGGTTATGCTAGTGTCAGGGAATGTTCAACGGGTTATGCCGTTGTCAAGAAAGATCACCAGGTTATGCCGGTGTCCGGGAAGGTCAACAGGTTATGTTGTTTCCTGGGGAAAGGAGATCACTAGGTTATGCCAGTGTCAGGAGGTGATCAACAGGTTATGCTGTTTGTCGGAAAGATCACCGGGTTATGCCGGTGTCTAGAAAGGTCAACAGGTCATGCTATTTCCTGGGGAAAAAGAGATCACTGGGTTATGCCAGTGTTAAGGGATGATCAACAGGTTATGCTGCTGTCAGAAAGATCACTAGGTTATGCCGGTGTCTGCTAGGGAGTGGGACCCTATGTTGGAAAAAATCATCGGGTTATGCCGGCATCAACTAGGGAGTGGGAGACCCTATGTTGGCATCAACTCAGGAATGAAATATCCTAGGTTTGCATCGAGTTATGTCGGCATCAGGTTATGCTGGCATTAACTAGGGAATGGAGACCCTATGTCGGCATCAACTCAGGAATGAAATATCCTAGGTTTGCATCGAGTTATGTCGGCATCAGGTTATGCTGGCATCAACTAGGGAATGGAGACCCTATGTCGGCATCAACTAAGGAATGGAATATCCTATGTTGGCATCGAGTTATGTCGGCATCAGGTTATGCTGGCATCAACTAGGGAATGGAGACCCTATGTTGGCATCAACTAAGGAATGGAGTATCCTATGTTGGAAAAGGTTTAGCTAGGGATTGGAGACCCTATACCACTTTTAGGTTTGGACTGTTTTCAACATCGCTTTCTTCTTTTCTTTTCTTTTCTTTACATTTTATTTTGAGTGAATGTGGGAAAGAATTTTGGAGAGAACTTCCCTTTTTGGAGTTGTTGTTGCAGAGCTGCTTCTAGCTCTTGCGTCTTTTCTTTTGGTTACACATACATTTTACAAGGTTATTTTGAGTTACACCTGTTTCCTTCAAACAAAGAACAATTTGTTAGTTTGAAACGTTGGTTGGTTTTGCGGCCTTGATTTTCAACAGCTTGATCTCAGTTCTTGTGACGGAGATCTCGACCACTTGCTTGCTTGCTGAGGATTGGGTTTCTTCTCTAATCCCGGGGACCTTGGCTTTCCAGATTTTAACATGGTGCTCGGTCACGTGGGACCCAACATTTGACTTTATTTTGCCTCTGTAGGCCTTTCACTTGCTTTTTCTTTTGGATTTCCAGAGTATCGGGGAAGTTTTGGCCCCCTTAAATTCTGCTACAACGGTTAGTTGCGGGACTTAACCTTTCCAACTTTGCTTCGCCTTCATCGAACTTTCTTTTCCAACTTTAAACTTTAAAGCATTTGGAGCACTTCGGCTTTTCAAACTTTTCCGAGAGGGTCAGCCACGTGGGACTTAACCTTTCGCTTCAATTGCCTTTATAGGAATTTCAATTTGATTTCCTCCTTTCAAGAGTTTTACGTTTATAGCATCGGCCGTTGTGGCCAGTCGGGATCGACTCAATGCCCCTGATGAGGCTCGGTTCCCTTTGTATGTTGTCTCGCGTTAAACGAGAACCCTGTAAATCAGTTTTGCCATCCTTTCTTTGCCTTGATTTATAAACAAAATCAGACTGAAGGGATTGAAAAAGAATAACAAAGAAATGGAGACAATGAAATTTTGACAAGAAATATCCCTTTCGGGGAAGAGAAGAAAGGACTTATCTGGAGTGTACGTTGCCTTCAATGAACATGACATGCGTCTTGGACTGGATGCCTGATCTATATAAACTATCTCTCTCTCATAAATTCGTCACAACTTTTAACTCGAGGTTGAGAAACCTTGTCCCGTGACCATGTCGATATCAGTGACCAATCATCCTCTTTTTGATTAGTAGTGCCCTTTTCGGGTTTTCACTAACTAACATCTCTCATTTCTCTTCTCGCCATCGCCCTGTAGTGCTCTTGCGAGTTTTCACTGACAGGACTCTCTCATTTTTAGTTTCTCTACTCACCGTCGCCTTATGGTACCCGTGTGGGTTTTCACCGATAAGACTCTCTCATTTTAATTTCTCTTGTTACTTGTATCAGGTCCAGCTAGATGTATCCTCCCATTCTGGATTTTCTTCACCGATCGATCGGAAGGACTTGAACAGGATTTGTGGTAAAAAGAATTTGAATTGAATTACAACTTTGGAAATTTTTAGGCGAATCATTGCCGAATCTTAACACTTGCCCCAGCTTAAACTCTTGGGGAATGTGGATATTTTATTTTGGCGTGACTGAACCCCAAGGAGAGGCTGCCTACGTATCCTTTCGGAATCAAGTCAGACGTAGTTCAGGGAAACATTTTGTTTTTGTTTGATTTTTTGTTTTTCTTTTGATTTTTCTTTTGATTTTTTTTTTTTACTTCAAGTTCCAAAGAGAGTAGTCAAGGAAGAGTACTGGCTCAAAGGGTTTACAAAAATGATAGTGTTTGGGGTAGCATGAATGAAAGCCTTCATCATTTCGATCATAAGTATCATCATCACGAAAAAGGTGAAACATAATACCTTTTGACTACATCTGCATTGATAGCCGTTTCGGGGTCATTTACTTCGATGTCCCCCAAGTACAATGCTCCCTTTGGTAGCAATTTCCTTATGATGTATGGACCTTTCCAATTCAGGGCGAATTTTTCTTTCGCCTCTTCGTGGTGTGGGAGGATACGTCTTAAAACAAGTTTCCCTACTTCAAAGTTCCTGAGCCACACTTTCTTGTTGTAGGCGCGAGCTATTCTTTGTTGGTACAACTGCCCGTGGCAAACTGCGGCCATCCTTTTCTCATCAATCAGAGTTAATTGTTCCAATCGGGTTTTGACCCATTCATCATCCTCAATTTCTGCTTCAACAATAATACGAAGGGAGGGAATTTCAACTTCTGCGAGTATTACGGCTTCAGTGCCATAAACCAATAGATAAGGAGTAGCTCCGACTAACGTGCGCACCATCGTGCGATATCCCAATAATGCAAAGGGCAATTTCTCGTGCCATTTCCTAGAAGTTTGAATCATTTTATTGATATTTTTGTTTGTTGCTTCAACGGCGCCATTGGCTTTGGGCCGGTAAGGGGTGGAGTTGCGATGCGGTGATTTGGAACTGTTCACATACCTCCCTCATCAAGTTACTATTCAGATACGCGGCATTGTCGATAATGATAGTCTTTGGGATACCAAAACGACAGATAATATTAGAGTGCACAAAATCCACCACTGTTTTCTTAGTGACAGCTTTGAATGTGACTGCCTCGACCCATTTTGTGAAATAGTCGATAGCGACCAAGATAAATCTGTGACAGTTTGAGGCCTTTGGCTCGATCGGCCCGATGACATCCATTCCCCAGGCAACAAACGGCCAGGGTGCTGAAATAGGATGCAATTCTGATGGTGGTGCATGAATCAAATCGCCATTTATTTGACACTTATGGCATTTCCGGACAAAGCTGAAACAATCTTTCTCCATGGTCATCCAATAATACCCAGCCCGCAAGATTTTCTTTGCGAGAACGTACTCATTCATGTGGGGACCGCATACTCCTAAATGCACCTCGTTCATGATATTTTTGGCTTCCTTGGTATTTACACACCTTAATAGTTTCAGATCGGGATTCCTCTTATACAGTACTTCCCCACTTAGGAAGAAACTACTGGCGAGTCTCCGGATGGTTCGCTATTGGTCCCCATTGGCCTGCTCTGGATATTTTTTTGTTTTCAAGAATCTTTTGATATCGTGATACCATGGTTGGACATCAGGCTCTACTTCGATCGTGTTTCAATAACCATGCCTTTCCTTGATTTGAATTTCCAACGGGTCAATGTGAACATTACCCGGATATGGCGGCATTGCAGCTAGGGTCGCTAGCGCATCGGCTAACTCGTTGTGGCATAGAGGAATATATCTGAACTCGACAACTTTGAATCATTTGCTAAGATTTTCCACATGTTGTCTGTATGGAAGGAGCTTAACATCTCGAGTTTCCCATTCTCCCTGAGCCTGCTTGATGATCAAATTAGAATCTTCCATGATCAATAACTCTTCTACATCCATGTCAATGGCCATATTCATGCCCATTATACAGGCTTCATATTCGGTAGTATTGTTTGTACAGAAGAAACGAAGGCGGGCCGTGGCGGGATAGTGTTGTCCCGTGGGCGAAATCAAGATTGCCCTAATCCCAACACCTTTTGCATTTACAGCTCCATCAAAGAACATTTTCCAAGTGCTGGCGTCCTCAGAAGTTATCTCGACTGAGTTTACTTCCTCGTATGGGAAGTAAGTACTTAGAGGTTGGTAGTCGTCATCAACAGGATTTTCTGCCAAGTGATCTGCCAAGTCCTGGGCTTTCATTGTCGTGCGAGTGACATAGACTATGTCAAACTCGGTGAGCAAAATTTGCCACTTTGCTAATCTCCCGGTGGGCATTGGCTTTTGGAATATGTACTTCAATGGATCCAGCCTAGTGATGAGGTAGGTGGTATAAGACAACAAATAATGCCGGAGCTTCTGAGCGACCCAAGTTAGAGTGCAGCAAGTTATTTCCAACAGCGTATATTTGGCTTCGTAGCTCATGAACTTCTTGCTCAAGTAATATATGGCATGTTCTTTCTTACCGGTTGCGTCATGTTGCCCGAGAACGCATCCGAAGGAGTTTTCTAACACCATCAGGTATAAGAACAACGGTCTTCCTGGTTCTGGTGGGACTAACAGTGGCGGGTTCGACATATATTCTTTGATCTTGTCGAAAGCGTCCTGACATTCGTCTATCCATTTGATAGCTGCATCTTTCTTCAACAACTTAAATATAGGCTCACATGTGGATGTCAACTGAGCGATGAACCTGCTGATGTAATTCGACCTACCCAACAGACTCATGACCTCCTTCGTGGTTCTTGGAGGGGGAAGATCCCGAATAGATTTTATCTTTGTCGGGTCCAGCTCGATGCCCCGTCGACTGACTATAAATCCCAGTAATTTCCCAGATGGAACTCCAAAAGCACACTTGGCTGGGTTTAATTTCAGATCATATTTACGCAGGCGTTCGAAGAATTTCCTCAAATGCTACACATGGTCATCTTGCGTCCTGGATTTAATAATCACATCATCCACGTATACCTCATTCTACTGATGCATCATGTCGTGGAAAATGGCGTTCATGGACCTCATATACGTTGCCCTAGCGTTCTTTAGACCGAACGACATGACTCGGTAACAATAGGTGCCCCAGGGTGTGGTGAAGGCTGTCTTTTCTGCATCTTCTTCATCCATCAATACCTGGTGATATCTAGCGTAGCAATCCACGAAAGACTGTACCTCATATTTGGCATAATTGTCAACCAGGATATGTATGTTTGGCAGTATCGCACCTCAGCGATGCTTGAGCCTTCCCCCGGCTGAACCATGTTAGTTTCATATAGCATCTGCTTCATGGCCTTGCAGATTTCTTCAATTTCTTCGGCCGTAAAGGGCTCATCTTCTTCTTCAACATATTGCGGTTTGAGAATGTTTCAGTAATGCGTGGGACCGACTGAGGCAAGTCCCACCCATCTTTCTTTCGAGCGTTGGCCCATTCCACATCGGCTTATGTAGCCTGGAAACCTATGCCGAAGAATTTTTCAATAACAGGTAGAGAGATCGGTTCAGTGATACCTTGTAAGGACAACCAAGCCCCTTTCCGGGTTTGTATCCATGTATAATCATGTCGGTAGTGACCATGATTGACACATTTGATAGACAAGGCTGCAGGCATGGAGTACCTTCTTCGTGCTGATCGGCAAGCACAATTTCAAACGCTTGATAGACAATATGCTCGCTCCCTTCTTTAGCTTCAAGGCAGGGGACCGAGGGGTCTCTGTAGATTGATTGCTCGTCCTCCCCATGGACCACTATCTCCTGATTTTGATGTTCAAACTTGACCATCTGGTGGAGGGTAGATGGCACTGCGCCGACAGCGTGAATCCATGGCCTTCCTAGCAAGAAATTGTATGAGGTGTCCATATCCAAGATTTGGAAGGTTACTGTAAAGTCCACAGGGCTAATTGTCATGACTATGTCTATTTCTCCAATGGTGTCCCTTTTGATTCCATCGAAGGCACGGACACAGACGTTATTCGGCCTGATTCTTTCAGTACCGATTCCCATCCTTTGAAGTGTAGACAAAGGGAAAATATCTACCCCGGAACCTCCATCAAGCATAACTCTCCTCACATAATATCCCTCACTTTTAACTGTTAAGTGTAAGGCTTTGTTGTGAGTGGCTCCCTCGGGAGTAGATCATTCTGGCTGAAAGAAATTTTGTTTACTTCAAAGAAACACTCGGCCATTCTTTCTAATTGTTCGACTGAGGTCTCCGCCGGCACATACGCTTCATTTAGCATTTTGAAGAGTATTTTCTGATGCTCGTTTGAGCCCATCAACAGAGATAAGAGTGAGACTTGGTTAGGAGGTTTCCTGAGTTCTTCAATTGTGGCGTATGCAGTCATGTTCATTTTCTTAAAGAACTCTGCAGCCTCTTCGGCGGTGATAGGTTTTTTAAGAGGGAAACGTTTGTGCTTGTTTTTGGCTAGCTCTTTCAGATTGAGGTATCCTTCAGAGGAATTTGCTTCAATTTCTTCCCCTGTGATCTCTTTTCCTTTGTATGTTACCACCGTCTTGTTGTAATTCCAAGGGACGGTAATATTATCCTTCATGGGAGTTTGCAATGTGCGACTAATAACCACGGGCTCATTCGGCCTTGGTGAAATTATTTTTCCCCGTCCCACATACGTCCCCTTTGGCACGTACATTTTTGGGTTGTTCATCATTGCCTTATTGAATTGCAATCTTCTGGGAGAACGTAAGACGCATTGTTCCTTCCTGGGTGCCCTGGAGACGTAAAGAACATCGTCTTTAGAGGATCCCATCTTTGTCTTGGCTTCAGCCTTCCCCGTGGCTTGAGGTACGGGGTTACTCTTCTTCATTTTCTTGGCTGGCTTGGGTGTCGCCTTGGGCTTTTTCTCTGTATCTGCGATGGCAATGATAGCTTTCAAAGCTGGATCAAAATATTGATCCTCGCAAATCATGCCGATAATGGGCCCATTATCGTGGGTGGGCAATGGATTATTTGTCACATTGGGAGCTTCTTCGTCCCTTAGTACCAATTTCTTTTGTTCTATAAGGTTCTCCACAGCTCGTTTGAGGGTCCAGCACTCCTCCGTGTCATGCCCCTCCACTCCGAAATGATAGGCACAATTGGTACCCACCCTGTATGATGGCGATTGTGGATTTTGCCTGTTCGGAGGCACGGTCTGAAGAATCCCCATCTGAACCAACTTTGGGAAGAGTCTTGAGTATGATTCACCGATAGGAGTGAAGTTAGTTCTCCTTGGTGGTTCACGGGGGTAAGCATTGTATGGGTAGTTGTTTTGAGAAGGGAGTGGATTATATGGAACTGGGGGAAGATGGTTATTTCTTGGTGGTGGAGCTCTGTTCTGGTTGTATTGTTGTTTCGGCCTGAGATGCGGCTGAGCGTTCATCACCGCATAGGGAAAGGGGGACGTAGTATAAGCTACGTCTTGGTGAGGATAGTAGTGTTGGGAAGTTTTGGAAAAGGGACCTGGGTATTGCCGGGAACTCCTGACATCGGAAGCCATCATGGCCCCTTCTTCTTTCTTCTTTCTGTTGGCTGCACTCCCAGATCCGTTTTGGATGGCCTAGGAGGTTGCTCTTATAGCAGATTGGCTTAGGATACGACCTGTCTTTAGACCATTCTCAACCATTTCTGCAATTTTGATTGCTTCCGCAAATGGTTTGCCGATGGCGGACATCATATTTTTGAAGTAATCAACTTCCCGTGCTTGCAGAAAAACACTGATCATTTCGACCTCATCCATCGGAGGTTTGACCCTGGAAGCCTGCTCACGCCACTTAATAGCATATTCTCTGAAACTTTCTGAGGACTTCTTTTTAAGATTGGATAGAGAGTTCCTATCGGGAGCGATATCCACGTTGTATTGGAATTGTCGAACAAAGTCCCGAGCCAAGTCATCCCATATGTGCCAGTGGGATATATCCTGACCCATGTACCATTCTGATGCAATCCCTGTCAAGCTTTCTCCGAAATATGCCCTGAGAAGTTCCTCTTTCCCACCTGCTCCCCGGAGTTGGTTGCAATACCTTTTCAGATAGGCTATGGGGTCCCCATGTCCGTCATATTTCTCGAACTTGGGGATTTTAAACCTGAGAGGTAAGTGGACGTGCGGGAACATGCACAAATCAGCATAGGAGACGCTTTTCTGCCCGTTCAGCCCCTGTATATTCTTGAGGCTCTGCTCAATACTCTTCATTTTTCGAGCCATTTCTTCGTGCTTGGGGATTTTCTTATCTTGTCCCAAAGTGACTTCATACTGAGGTTGTTGGAGGTATGAACTGGGAGTAACATGAGTGGTGTCCATATGGAACGACGGCGCTTGGAATGTGAACGCTGGTGGCTCAAATCTTGGCCCAGAGATAGTTGGTGGAGCCGTGGTAGAGATCGGTGGTGCAGTGAAAATGTTGGAAGATACACCGGAAAATAGGGCCTTGGGGCGAACCTCAGAAGGCCTTTCGGCAAAGTGAGCCGACATAGTTGGGTATCCAAATGGCGTGGCTGGGTAACTTATAGGGATGTTTGAGGTCCCGCCTGTCTTGGGAATTATCTCTGGGAAACCCGGGATGGTACTAGGTGGTTCCCTACCATTGGACCATGCGTCCCATATTTCCAGCATGCGGCAACGCAGGATTCTGTTCTCTTCGGCTGTGGCTGTCTCAGATGTTGGGATGACTGGATTCGGGTCATCCACGGAAGAGCTGACAATTGATAAGTGACTTTCGAATGTCATTTCTATGCTCCATTTTGATCTAGTGAAGTACGAATGGGGAGCCAGGTTAGCGCAAAACCAACCACCTAAAAAAACACTCTCTAAGAGAGAACCACAAAACGTTAGGTTGAAACATTTATCACATAGGGAATCACACGTTTGGGGTATGCAATGCATCTTGGCAATTAAGCGCTTTCTATATGTTTTGCAACAGTTGTGTGTTTCATCCCGACTTTATTTCTTGGATTTGAACTTTCCCCTTTTTATTCTATTTTCACCCTTTGTTTTTCTTTGTCATTTTATCACTATTTTCTTTCTGTTATTATATTTTCTTGCTCTTTTATTTCTCACTCACTTTCCTATCTTAAGGTTATGATCGAATCCTATGTGGATTGCCTACGTATCACGGCGCCGCGTCAATCAGATCATTACGTAGTTCAAGGATAAATCTGAAGGAAGGAAATAAACATTTTTGCGAGACTTTCATTCATTAGATAAAATACTTTAAACTTCATAAGAAACTTCAGTACATTTTTGAAATTTAAAAAACTACAAAAGACTCAAGACATGCTTTCTTGGAAATGTAAAAACTACAGTGGACTTGGACAGGACTACAACAGGAAAATAAAATATAGACTAGAAAAATATCAAAAATACATCAGTTCTTCCATTGCTTCAGGGACCCGTGGGGCATCATTTGGCCTTCCCACGGGCCGGCGTGCTATATCTTGTTGGAGGTGGTAGAGGTCGTCCATTATCTTGTGGAAGAAGATCATAACCGCTGAGAAGAAGGTGGTCCGAGTCATATCTTTGCATTCCCGACATTTGGTGACAATGTAATCAGCTATCTCCTGGACCCTTTGCCTGATGATACCTTTTTTCCTGAAGTAGAAGCCCGATCTGCTGAGATCTTGCCTCTAAAGCCTGGGCATCTTTGTGACTCTGCTCTTGCCATTGTCGCAATTCTTCTTCCAACTAGGCTATCATGTCATAGCACTGTTCCCTTTCTGCCTTAAACCTTTTTGCTTGTTTGGTCATTTCGTTTTCAAAAGTGTCCATTCTTTCTTTCAAACCCAGAACTTCTTGGTCTTGCTTTCTCTTCAATTTCTGCACAAATTCTGCTCTTTCCTCTGCATTCTTTGCTAACTTTTCTCGAACTCGGGTCAAATCTTCTTCGTCTTTGTCCAGGTCTTCACCATAGCTACACAACTTTTTCCTGAGACTGGTGACAAGTGTCACGCCCCCAAACTAGGGGAGGCACGACTGGCACTCGATACTGTATTTGATCGAGT